>JARVGP010001280.1:0-18634 GCA_029876185.1 Mansonella ozzardi
AAGTGAAGTTTATATGAATTACTGGAATTGCTAGAAACTGCAAATGTCAACGATGAGCAAATGACCAATGAGTGACAGTTGATCTAAGAACATTTTTCACCATAATGCATGAGAAATAAATATGAAGAATGTCAAATGTTTATTTATTGAATTTTTTTCATTTGATCACTATTGTTTGGATAAAAATTAAACGTATTGTAGTTTGGAAATGATTTTAACATTACTAAAAGTCTGTAAAATAAGCTCATAAAAATTCTATCAAAATTTATTTGCATATATAAGCTAACATTTCAACATTTTTACTGTTAGCCTTAATTTTTTTGAGGTTAAATTAATATCAGATTATAACAGAAAACATTAATTATCACATATTAAAAGATATCAGAGATTCACTGAACTACGCTTTGCTACTTATATCATAATTGAATAAACTTTATTAATTACATCAATTTGAGATAAATAACTAACAAATTTTTAAAGCTATAAAACAGAACAGAAAAATTTATCAAAATTTAGGGATTATAATGAGAAGGAAAAATAAGTAATTAGTTTATATTTCAAATTTTATTTCAAAAATGTATGTCAATTTTTTCTACCCCACATAATACTGCAAATATTTAAAGTTAAATAATGAATTAAAATTCTAAAAAATCTAGTCAATTACTAATTATGTTGTTGGTCTTGAACAGAAGGCTTGCAGACGGCAGTTTGGGTGGCGTTTTGGGTGTGGTGTTTGCGGAAACCCGGTACTGTAATACGCGTTTTAGAAGATGCGCAACTTTATTGATTAGTGTTTTTGTGGTTTTTTTTTTCCAATTTTGTGTTTACTTTTAGCCTGTTGAGAAGGATGGATGTTTATGATGAACGTGAACCAGGTGAATGTTCACGTACGCCATCACCGAAATTTGAGGTTGTCCATATAGACATGAACAGCACGCCCCGAAGGAGAAGGCATAAGTAATTTTTGTGAAAAATTTCTATTTCTGTTTATTTTATATAGTCTGATCTGTTTGTGATTTTCAATCGTTAATTTTTTATTTCATCTATTCCATTTCGTATATATTTAATTGTATCGTATCATGATCGTACTATCCGATGTTTGCATTACCAAAAGGTACGTTACGGTTTACCAAAAGACATATATTACATTTGTCGTTTTTTTGTTTGTCCAGAGAAATTGTATTTATAATAGTGAAAGATCTAGAAGAATCGAAATTTTGTTAAAAAACTCATTGTTTAGATCCTTTCAAGTATCTATTTAAATCTGAAACGTCATATGTATATAAGTCATAACAATTATGACTTAGATATGAGTAAGTGATATATGATATGATATATATGATCGAATCATCATATTTTGCACAAACACTCATCGTTTAAATCAATTTAAGTTGAAGTGAAATGTCTTAGTAATTGTAGTAAAAAAAATGTCTCAGTAATTGTTCAGTAAAACTTCGATGTATTCCAGGCATGAAAACACAAAATTTCGAAAGAATGAGTCCGTGATTGAGCTGGTGGATTTGGTAGAAGAGGAAAACGATGAAGATTTTGAAGTAGTAGGAACTCTATCATAAATCTGAATTTCATGAAGCATCACTTTGCCTTTAAATATGTATAAGTCGACAGCTCATCCGAAAATTCTGCATTTTGTTTTTAATATCTTGAGGATTTAAGTTTTGAAATCTGCAGCAACAAGTATCGGATGAGTGCGAAGGCAGCGACGATGCATTATTTGTTCTGGATACTGAAGGAGCGGAAATTGTTGAGGAAAAAGTGGAAAGTAATCATTCTGTGGTCAAAATACCAGAACATGTTTTCAAAAATGAAGAGTTGAAGACCTCGAAAGAAGGAAAGAATGATGCTTTTGATTTCACCAGAATTCTAACGAATGATGCATCACTTCCATCGCCATCAGAAGAAAAAAAAGAAAGGTTCTTTTTTAACACACGCTGCTTATATGCTATTCATCGAGAATTTTTACGCTAGAGAAATGGATAATTTAAACGAATTTGTGTGTAAAAAGTGCATATCAAGAGTGTAGAATTTAAAAATATAAGCAATGGCGAGTAATGAGTGGATCTTTTGTCAACCTTTAATTAATAGTCTATTTATACAGTATTGATCTTTCATGACACCGAAGTTATTTTTCAAAACTTCAGCACATTCAAAATAAGTTGCTTTAATTGTGGTGGTGAACATGCCTTGCAACAATGTGATATTCCGTTAAATCAGCGACGGATCGCTGCCAATCGTGCTGCTCATTTCAACAATAAACGTTTAATGCAAGAACGTTATACCACAGTCAGTGATATCGGATCAGCAGACACATGTAATATGAGGTAAATTTAAAAATTTTTTACCTTTTAATTGTGTATTTTCTGTCAGAGATTTTCAACCAGCTAAGGGGTAATGGTATTTAGGCCTGGAGAAATCAGTGATGCATTACGTGAGGCTTTGGGTATAGGTCCGAATGATATTCCCGAATGGATTTATCGAATGCGTCGAAAAGGCTTTATTGGTGGCTATCCACCAGGATATTTGGCGGAGGTATCAAATTTGCATGTTTTCCACTGTTTTAATGGACTCTTTTTTTTTTGTTATGGAGGATAAAACCTTGTTTTGTTCAAATTTTGTTGAAACCAATGGGCGATTCAAGATCATACTAATATTAATATGTGTAATGTTATGCATTATTGAAATATGGTTCAAATCTAAAGTTTACCATTTTTTTTCTAAAAGACTACTATGTATTTTTAGGCTGTTGATCAAAGTTCCGGTGAGGAATCATTGTTAGAATTTCACACCGATGATAAAACATTGGGAACTCCTCGTATTGTGCATGGTGCTTATTTTATTTGGCTTACTAGCTGCAAAAAAATAAAAAGATTTTGAACACTCGGATTCTTAGTTAATCTATAGTTTTTTCGTTTATATTTCAGAAAAAAATAAGAAACGGAAACAACTTACGGTTTCAGCAGATAAAGTGGTTGCTTATCCCGGTTTTAACTACTATAATCGATTTCTTAGAGATGTACGATTTGATTGATTTACTTTGCTTAAATGGCGATTCATTTTTTATGGAATTTTATCTGTCATGGTTTTATTTTTATAGACAAGTTATATTGAGCAGGAGTACTGTGAATTTATTAATTGTAAAGATACCCTTATTTATAGCGTGAGCGTTTCCGAGTACCTAGATTTGATGAATATGTCCGATATCTTCAAGAATATGTCAAAGAAAAACAGGCGGTAAGCATTATGCCTTGCTTGGTTTTTTAAGCAGAAATGGAGTGCCCAAACTTGCTTATATTGTCTGGATTAAAATTAGGTTTTGACTTTTTTCTTGCAGCAGTGGTTGCTTGATTGTAACTACCAAAGAAATAGGAAACGGGGAAATTATAAGAATGCGCACACGAGTAATTATAAACGATCAAAAGACGGTATGACTTTCAGTTATTTTTTTTCTTATTTAAACAACTTTTGCAAACATTTGGATTTGTTTTCATTCTGAATAAATTATTATATGAAGTTTTAAGAATTGGATAACAGCGTTGTTTTAATTAATGATGAACCGAAGAAAAGCATAGAAACGTCTACGCAATCATTGAAAGAGATAACTGTAAGCTTTTCATTTTCAGAATTTTATTCCGAGATTTGAACATTATTGTCACATTATGATTCACTCGTATTTGCAAACTTTAGGTTTTATAGTTAAATAAACAAATTGCAATAATCGGCATGAATTTAATTTGCAGGATAATAATACATCAATTATTGATCTTGAGACATCAATATCTTATTCGGAAATTGGGTCACAGTCACCTGATAGCGGAGAGGGTAGAACTTCGTTTGGAACGCCCGTAGTTTGTCGACTGGAGCATGTAATTTTTATTTCGAGATTTTTAACTATCGCAATTTATTCTTACTTGTGTTTAGTATAAATCAGAAATAAACTTCTTTTTAGGATAAAAAAAAGCCGAGTTTGGAGAAATTCCGAGATGGCGTTCTACCATTTGAAGTACTCGAAGAAAGTAATGGAAATCGCGGTTTCTTCAGATCTCTTATGTTAAAAATTCGAAAAAAAATATAAATGATAATATTTGCAAAAATGATATGATATCATTAAGATTCCATCATTTATTGTTCCACTTTGATCCTCCTCGATTTCCCATTTCGTTGTCTCATTTCTCTCACATTTAATTCATTACTAGTTGATCATGTATGCACTAATTCGTTATTAATTATTAGGAGTATATTTTCAATGATACGGGTACTGGAATTTTTTTTTTTTGCGGAATGGTGAGTATATGTTTGTTATTGCTTTTGCAACACTTTTTTTCTTTTTGTAATACCTGCAGTTTATATGATTTTCCATATAAGTTTACCTCCTTTTATATCTCATTTTCTTTCTTCTGAAATTCTGTGACTGTGTAGTAGCATATTTGCCCAGCAGATTTGCAAAACATTTTCTGTTAGTTATAACTGAAATACAAATTAATTCGATTTTTTTCTCGCTTACTAATTTCTGAAAAATATAATTTGATGGATTTTGGAATTTGATAAATCTCTATCTTTTTTTTCTTGCTTATTGTGGTCAATTAAGTATGAAAGATGAATATAGATATACATGAATGTAAAATAAAACTTTGCAGTATCATTTTGTAATATTTAGATATCGAAGAAAAAAAGTTATTACGTTGGACCTTATTTCGAATTAGGCCAAAAAAGAAGGTCATTCGGAATGAAGAGAAGAATTGAGAATTGCAGTTAAAAGAGCTTATGGGATGGGGAAGTTTGTGAGAGAGATATCTCCTGAGGTCAATTAGCTTTGGGCTTCAAATTGGTTTTGTTCGCTAAACTACATTTCAGTTAAATTCTAGTTTCATATCGATTTATGTTTGGAAGATATCAAAAAGAATATTTCAAGGTGTAGCAATGAATTCTTTGTCACTGATATTTTCAGAGTGATTTTGTTTTAATGAATGGAATGGAAATAGATGAAGAACATGATGATAGTGTTAATCTTCCTGCATCTTCCGATCTCACAGTTTGTTGATACTTTAATTACCCAATTTTAAATTCATAGCGGCAACATTTATGTGATATATTACATGTCACATAGATGTTTTTATTTGGCTCTTGTTTTGTTATCTTGTTTCAAAAAAAAAAAAAAAATGTAACATATAGCACATTGTGATTCATTTAGATAAGAGAATTGATGCATTTTTTGTGAAATTACTGTATTTCAGGAAAAAAAAATTAGCGCAGATATTGATGTAAATGCTTTTTTGGTGGATGAGACATCATCGGATGATTCAGATGAAATTGCTATATTTGATAGTCGAGATTTGAGTCTTTTAAGTAATGAAAGAAAATTACTGTAGGTTTTTTCTTTCACTATTGTTTCTAGTATTACGCTTTTATGCTAGTCGTAAAAGAAATAAAGAAATTATGTCTTTTATTATTCTTTCAAGAAATATGATATTCAAATGTAGTACGAAGATATAGCCTTAAAAGAATTTGACAGACATTAACGATACGCAAGATCACATGATTCAAAATTTTATTTTGAGTAAAGACAAAGTTTAAAGCATTTGAATTTACATATACTTAAACTTTCTTGGTTATATGATTTCAAAGTGTTGACTTTAATATTTTCTGTATTGGAAGTAGGCAAATGCTGATAGAATTTTTTAATATATTATATATTTTCAGATGCGAAGAGAGGATGTTTAATTTATATAAGACATTTCGATATAGTGGACCTGAATATAGGACAGGGCGAACTGTTTGCGGGTTTTCAACATTAGACACTGATTTCTTTGATCATATCCAAGAGAAGATTAGTTATCGAGATTGATTTGTAGTATTCAGTGTATTTTTCATTCATTCCAGATATTTTTATGAAATTTTCTTCATTATGTGAAGGAATGGAAATAATCTTTTGTTTAATTTTAGATTACTGTTGATTTTGATGATGAGAAGATTTCCAAAGCTATTACTCTATTTCATATTAATAAAATAGGAATAAAGAAAGGCGCGACTAAAATGAAGATATCCGTCTTCAATTTTGTTGTCCTCTTAATGGATCATATTTGGAAAGGTGAAAGATTTTTTCTCTCTTTCCTCAAAAATCATTTGGCCAATGCTTATGATCTTATGTTACTTATGATTCTCCGTGTGTAATTTTTTATAGTATCTGATTTGTCAAAAAAAGCTATGTAAGTCTAATGTTCGATAGATTAGCGATTTTGCCAATTGCTTCTTTTCTTTCTTTTCAATCTTGTTTTCTTCACTTATATTATATATAAATTATTAAGAAAATAAATTGCAGAACGCGATAAAACAATCGAGAATTACAGTATATCTGGAATCGCGGGATATATTGGCGTGGATCGTGCACATATGCTTATTCTTGGTAATTTGATGAACAATAATGTTGCCTTAGCTCCTTCAGAAATAGCCATTGTAAGTTTTTTAGTAAATAATGATGAATTGATATGTTTTAATATCAGTGTGTTATTTTGTTTTCATTTTTATTATGTACATTAACTGTCAAGTTATTTACAGTTAATGTTTTATTCATTATTAAACACCGATTTTCATAATAAAAAAAAAAAACTTCATATCATTCAGAAAACTCTTTGTGAGCCAATCGAGATAATTGTGATGTTGACAATGTTATTGGCACATATGTATAGTTGGCCTGTTGCTGTGGATTTTAATCAAAAATGGAAAAAAGTTAGTTTTCCTGAAAATAATTTTTTAAGTTTAACTTAAAGTTTTTCGAATTTGGTATAATTACGAAAGTTATCGGTGCAAGCGAGTATGAATTGGAATTAATTGAATATCTCAGAATTAAGCATACTTAGAACTGTGTTTAGCAGTTTTTGTGAAGGCGTTCAGTAATATCAGAAATAAGCTTGCTGTGTCGTAATAATTTTTAATAATGTAACTCTTTATCGTAAAGACCTGGTTTTAGATTGAGACATCTTCTATACCGTCGGATGATGAAGTCATGCAGTCTTCGGATGATTTTATAACTATCGCACGTGAAGTATTGGAAAATTTCAAAAATAATCAATCAGCTCCTCTCTGGTTGAATTAATTTTACTTTTTTTTTCCATTCTTCTTTCCTAAATGAATCATTAGAACTGTCTGAGTTATGATTATGATGATATGAAAGAGATTTGGCCCATCAGTTTACTATCTCTATAAAAGTAAATGTAGAAAAAAACCATTGGTTTGCAAAGATCAGAGGCTTTTCAATAAAATGAACTTCTTGACCTTTTCATATGTGCGACAATTTCAGCAAGCATGTGAAGGATGACTGGGTCAATGGTTTAGTGAGGATGTCAAATGAACTGACAAATTATACTAGTAATCTTCTAAACGAACTGGTTGAGTAATTTTTTTTTTCCTTTAGTTTTAATAATAATCATGATATTATAATAATTGGATTTTTTTCCCTCATCTTGGGATTATTTGCTTTTATTTTTTGTGTAATTTATTTGTTGTGAATTTGTTAATAGTTGTTAGTGACCACTTGATGGATCCGATGAAATGATTTAATGGTCGATATAACTGAAACTTTGGCTGAAGCTGTTTTTAATTCTACGAACTTTGTATAAATAAGCAAAAGTTTACAGCAGAATTTGTCCTCATCGAATGAAAATATACCGCAAACGAGTCAAACAGCGATGTTAGCTAAGGAGCAGCGTGCAAATGAAACGAGAAAATCGATGAGAGATTCGCGGAAGAATGATTCAAGTTTTCCAGTTGGTTTGGTTTGATTTACTTTCATTGTTATTTGCTTTTTTGACATTTTTTATTCGATCGTATAAATTTAATTTGAGAATTTTTTTTACTTATTATTTTATAAATCTTGATGCATTATTTTGTTTAATAAAGAATTGAAAGAAGTTTTTTTTTCACATTTGCTATAAAGTCTATCGTGTCAGGCAAAGAAAGTATTAAAAAAGGCTGTAATCATTTTAAATTTCTTAATTACCTTCTATTTCTCCGACTAAATTTTTATATGACAGAATTAAATTTGCTACATGAAAAGTCCTATAAATGATTTTAGGTTACAGTTGGTGAGGAAATCAGTGTTGTCAGTATGACTCACAATGAAAATGTAGAAAGGAATTATGTTGTTATCAATGATCCGATCAATATTAGTGATATTCCAAACGGATCTTTTTGTTTAGCTCGCCAACAGAATGCATATAATTTCGTTCGTTGCCAGATAATTGAGAAGGTGAAAACTTCACATTGCATTAAATTTTATTAAATAATCAAGTGAATGCCTAATACATTAGTTAAATAATGTTTACTATAATCTTCCCTCATGACTTGTTTTTTAAGTTTTTTAATATTTTTTTTTTAATTTTTTCATCAGTTTTTAATAGTTTACATAGAATACTGCTTTTTATACGATTCTAATCATTATTGTTTGAATTTTAAAGTTCAGTTTCTTGGTAATAGTAACAGTTATTTCAGGTGTCTCCTCGTGAATACAGAGTTCTGTTTGGTGACGGTAATGAGGAAGTAATAGATATATCACGTATTGCGCTTAAAGTTGAGGGTCGCTTACATATGTGGGAAGGTGTGCGCGTATGTGCTTTATATGAGCCAAAGTAATTTTTTGTTTCTCCACTTCAAAAGGAAGTTATTCGATCATTTTGAGTTAGATTTATAGTTTTTAAAATATTCTCATTTTTCAGGCTTCGACTTGATCGATATCGGAAAGCATTTTATTCAGGAATAGTGGGTGTTGGGCCTCATGGATTCACACAAAATGAAATGCTGGTAAGTGTTTCATATAAAGAAATTGTGAGGGTGATTTAATATTTGCATAAAAATTAATTTTTTTACAATTTTTAGCTATCCTGAAGTCATACTATTATTTTTTGCAGATATTTTTTGATAATGGCATTGACAGTTTCGTTCACGAGCGAACAGTTTATATTCTTGCAGAACAGAAGCACAGAGTTTACAATTGCAGAGAAGTGAATTTTTGTTAAGAAATGTGAAATTTTACTTAATTTGAGTCATGTAAATTAATGCTAACTTTTTGTCGATAGTTTTATTTATGACAAATGAGAAATATCTCAGTTTCTGAGTTGGAATTATATTGTAACGGGTAACAAATGATCCTTTTTTGAAAAAAAAACGGCAAGCAGTGTGCAGTTATATCTATCATGAACGACATTTGAGTGAGCATATGTTGCTGTAATGATTGAATGAGTGTATATTACGGTAATGATTGAGCACTATTTTTATGAAATTGACGAATTTTACAAATTTTTGATTAATTTTTATTCTTAAGGTCAAGATTTTTTCAATTTAAGCAATGTTGATAAACTAGATAAACAATTATTTTTGCAGCAAATAGATCGTCGCAACAATTGGTGCCTGGTACCACAATTTCGACAAAAATTTGTCAAACATTATTTGAAGAATTTCCCGGACTGGCCACTTGTGCCGATGAAACGTAAAGAAAATACACAACGCGTAAACGTAAGATCATTAGCTTTTACCTGCAGCTCGTTTGATCACTACTTGTATAAATCATTAAAAAATGCTCCATGAAAAGTCTTTTCCCTATAACGAAAATATTTTTTTCAGTAAGACTGTTTCCTTTAGGATTGTTAGGCATTTTTCGAAACTTAAGAAGATTGGAAAATTGAAGCAATGGTTTTTAGAGAACCAAGGAAAAAAAAAAGATGAAATATTGCTTGCAGATTCTCCGGGAAGGTAAACCTCATTCTGCTTATGTCTTGCGAACCGAAAGACAATTCGCATTGCTGCGTTTTCCGATTCGTGGCAGATGTGGTGTAAACTGTGTGGTAACCCCATGCAATCAGCATGTTCATGTAGATGAATGGATTTATCGTGGTTCAGAAAGATTAGAAGCAATCCGTCAAACAATTGATGTAATTTAAATAATTTATAGAATTTAAAATGTTTTAAGAAGTTTTAATAAAACTTTAAAATTAATAGTACGTAATTCAATTATTCCTTGAAAATATTTCATTTTAGAGACTGGAAAAAATCGAGATACTGCAGAAAATGGGAATTTCAGCTAATTCAGTGCGTTCGAGACGGGAAGCACGATTAGCTTATAGTTTGGGATGTACACTTTCGGGACAAAGTATTTCACATACAAATTTAAGGTTTGAAAATTAAGGATGCTGTTGAGGGGAGAAGAGAATTCAAAATATATAACTGTCTCTCATATAAAATATAGATTATTACTTCTACTGTTATATTTTTACTATTATTATTATTGTAAAAAGAGTTTCTTTTTTCCTAAGAAATTATATAATTTTCAGCAAAGAAATGGACCTTTGTCCACGTGGTCAAGCTTTGCTGCATGACAACGAACCAGTAAGAAATATTAATTGATGATTTCTCATGTTACCATTTTTTTACGAGCTATTTATCGTTTTTAAATTTCTGTGATCAAATTTGGTTTTTCTTTTTCTTTCCAGGTTTATCCTAGGCGTCAGACAGCTCGAAAAGGAGGAATACTAACCGTACACCATGATAATGATTATCGAGATTATTCAGTTATTGAAGGAAGAGTACCTCGCTTACGCAAAGAAGTCTGCAATTTTTTTTTTTTTTTCAAATGGGCAATTTGAATGAGTTAAGCAAATGGAATTTTAAAGCTTATGTATGACGCATAAATTCAAAAAATATTTTTTATCTTTCATCTTCAGGATTCGATCTTTTATCTTTAAATTCTATAATTTTTTCAACTTTTTTTTTGATACAGAAGAATCTTACTGTGCAAAATATACCAGAATGGAACAACTTGCAACAAGTCGTTCATTCGTATTGTACGGACAAGTGTTTACAATGTTTAGACAAAGATCCATATGATAAACAGTTTTGCGGTTATTCTCCTTATATGATTCCTCTGCTAGTGGGTTGGTCACGTGAGGTAGGTGGTCGTACATTTTCAACTTTTTTGAGAGTAAAGTAATATTTATTCTTGTTTTTTTTTTTTATTTAGAAAGAATAAAAATTATGAAAAAATAACAGTGCTAGAAGTGAATTAAGACATTGTTTCGGTTTTCTTCTTTATTTTTGCTTTGAAAAATTCTTAATTTTGAAACTCGACGATAGAAATTTCTCGTATTTACGAAGTTAAATTTTATTTTTTTTGCAGATTGTAACATTCACAAGAAAGGCTAAAGTAGCTCATAATCTGAAAGCAACCAGTTCAGTTGTGGTATATCGTACACCATGTGGAATCTCTATTTACAAATTGGATCAAATTACAAAATATTTGAAAGTATGGTTTTTATAGCTTTTATGTTACTGGATTATTATTTCGACTTCGATTTAATAAAATATAATATAATATCAGTTTTTTAATAAATAACATTAATGATTCTTTGGTAATTCTGTTCTTTCCTTATGTTTGCATTTACAATGGCAGATAGAACATTTAGATGAATCAGGAATGCAAAGAACTTTGCAAGTTTATGTAAAATTTTATTTGTTTAGATGTCTGATTTTCTTCTCTCATATTTTCAGAATACATCCAGTCTCCTAACCATCGACTTATTCACATTTGATCGAACAATCCGTCCGAATGTAATTTATCGAACACCGATTAAAGCTAAGCTAGTTGATGATTTCACAGATGGCCATGAAGCTATCCCAATTTCTGTTTATAATGAAATTGATGATGAATTACCACCAAAAGTAAACTTTTTCGCGCTGAAATCGTTTTAATTGCAGTGGGATGAATCTAAATTCTTAATTTATGAAAGTAGATTTAAATTCCTAGTTTCCAACTTTGTATTTGAATTTTTCGTCATTTTCGTCTTATGTTTTCTTTGAGTACTAAAGCACTTATAATTTTAAAAGTATGTTTGATTTTTCCATTTTTTTTCCAGATTGAATATGATACACGACGATATCCATTTGATAAGGAAACTGATATATCATCCATATCACTTGATTTTTGCAGCGGATGTACCTGCACTGGTTGGTATTTTATAAATTGTTTTTTTTTTTTTTTTTTTTTCTTTGTTGCAGAATATTTCGTCATGAGGAAAGAACTTCGAACTGAGTTATTAAAAGAAAAGTTTAATAAACTTTTCCTAATTTTTTTTTTTTGTTTAACAAGATGATTGCGCGGATGAGACTCGTTGTGAATGTCGTTTATTAACGTGCTCAGAAATGCTACGTCTGGATAAAAGTCTTCAGCCTTCATTTGCTAAAGGATATATGTGAGTTTTTCTTTCAAAAAAACACTAAATAATTTTTCTTTTAACATTAATTTTACAGAGCTTTGTTAAATTTCGAAATTTCATTTTATTTTTTTGACGATAACATAAATTTCAGTTCATTCTGCAATACGGTTTTTACGTTTTTTTTTTTATAAGAAGCACTTAATTAGATTTTACAAATTATTATCGTTTAATTTTATTGCTTGGTATATTTTATTATGCTTAGGCTTATTTTGAGAACTTTACTATTCAGCTGAGCTGTAAGATTGGGATTTTTTATAGGTATCGTAATTTGGCACTTGGAGGTGCTGATGAGTCATATCTGTCAGGCTTATACGAATGTAATGAAAAGTGTAGGTGTAGCCGGAGCAATTGCCATAATCGAGTGGTGCAACAACAAATGAAAATTCCTCTTGAGGTTATTTTTCCGTGTTATCTATTAGATTAACTCGAAATGAGTGCCATCTATATGGTGTTCAGAGTTTTACAACTCAGTTTAAGCAATACTGCACTGTTGATTATAGTTGTCCAAACAAGTTATTGTGAATGTCGATGATCTGATCGAGGAATGTATGTGATTGTGATGGAATTTTGGATTGAGGGCCTCAGAAAACATTTTATACTTATTGGCTTGTATTTATGCTCATTAATCAAAAGAACTACTAAATGAAAGAGGAGATTATTCGATAAGTTGATCTAGAGGACAAATTCACACATATCAAACTGTATCATTTTACATCGGAAAATTTTTGGCTCTTAACTGTTATGAAGCAGCGAATATCTCTTTCCATTCAGCAGTGTTAATTGCTTAAGTTCAGATTTTGTTAATTTTTATCAAACTGAAGCAATAGTATTCAATATTAATGATTTCTTCGGGGAATGTGGATTTGTAAAGGACCAAAAAGTTACACAATTAAGTTGTCAAAGGAATCTTTGTTAGAATTATCCGACACTATCAGAACCGATAATAAGCTCAGTTCTGATAGTGTCGGATAATTCTAACATAGGCCTTCACTTCTTTACCTATTTGTTATATATATACGGGCTGTAACATGAATGGCGGATTGATTTCTGTTTGTTAAATCACTGAATACTAACCTGAATGATCCTAAGAGCTTACATTACTGAAGAANTATATATATATATATATATATATATACCATTTTTAATGTTTAGTCCTTCGAAGGTTCTTAATGTTGTTTCGACAGTGGTCGAGCCAATTTTAAATTTATGAAATTAAAATGTTTTGAACAGATGGAGTGTTTAAATTGATTTGAAAATATAGATAGAAGCAATAATTAAGACAGAAAATCATAAAGTGAGATTCACAGAATGTCCTTATTAATTCTATTTATACTAACTATGTATTATTATAGTTTCGAGAAGTTATTCTTGATTATATATCATTTGCTGCTAGTTGAATTGTTTTAATCTTAATTGTCATTTCTTTTATTGATTTTTACAGTTATTCAAAACGGAAAAAATGGGTTGGGGTATACGATCGATGATTGATATTCCAGCAGGTGTTTTTGTATGTACTTATGCTGGTGCTATTCTTACAGATAGTCAAGCGGAAAGGGAAGGCAAGGCGGCAAGTCTTTTGGAATTGTCCATTTTTTAGCTTTTCATTTTACATTAGTAGAATATTTACAGAATAACTGTTGCATTTGTATATGCATATTATTCATTAACAACTATTCTACTCTGTGTAGCTATGATTAAATTATTACTGATGCTGTAACATCAATGAAAATATAAGTCACATAAATTAGAAATTTTATGAAAAATTTTAGAACTTCAAATACTTATTATTTTTACACTGTTTGAAGAAATATTTGCAGTTTGGTGATGAATATTTTGCTGATGTAAATTTGGTAGATAACGTTGAAATGGAGAAACGTAATGCTGGTGTTGATTTAGGCGATTCAAATGATGGTTATTATTCAGAGGAGGAAAATAATAGTGGTAAGAGCAGTATTTTGAGAATTTTCGAATGGAATATATGAAAGATGTTTGAAAAGTTACCAAGTTATTTTCTTAAGGTGGTGGAACTAATTTATCAGTTGGAAATGGATTGATTATGGCTGATGAAGATTCATGTGAAGAAGATGACGATTATGATAGGTCTGGGAAATCGGTTATTTGTTTTGTTTTTTAAGTATTGCATTGTTTTCTATATAGTATCAACTAAATAAAGAATATTCGTTACTGAGATATGAAAATTTTTAAGGTTTTGATTTTATAATTTTCTTTAATGCTAATAACTGCTTGTTGCAGTGGCCAAGATTCGTCATGGTCTTCATCAGAAGGAAATCGTTTCGAAAATGGACCTGTCAAGACTCGGAAACGACCAAAACTTATGCAAGAACGTAACGACGAACAACAGGACTCTTCGATAAGGGAATTAGTAAGTTTTGTTAGTCTTCTGTTGAGAACTTTGTTGTGTAAAAACGCTTTATTTGTTATTTTGGTTCCGATTTAAAATTTTTTGTGGATTATTTTCAGGAAAACAATTCATTAGCTGCAGCAGATTTAGATTATGCTTGTTCATCACTTGTTATGGCGGAATCAGATATTTTTGCGAGTGGAACGAAATTAGACAATGACGATATGCCGGAAATTGAGCCAGCAGGTATGGATTCGATTTTTTCGTCTGAATTTTGATAGATTCAGCACTCCATATACAAAACAACGAATTAATTTTAATTTATGATTTAATTTATCTTAAACTTATTCCTTTAAAGTTTTATTGATTTTGTTGTTGTATGAAAGCTTTGATTAGGTCCACCCAAGGGCCGTTTCGATATGATAAAATACTTCGAAAACATGGAACTTCCATCACTGTACACAATTGATGCTAAGAAAAAGGGTAATATTGGACGATTTTTCAATCACAGCTGTCAACCCAATATTCGTGCGCAACTGGTATATGTTGATACGCATGATTTTCGTTTACCCTGGATTGCATTTTTCACGACAACAAAGATCTCTGCGGGTTCAGTATGTTACTTCTCTGTAATTGTTCAGATTTCGGTGATTTTCAGAAAATAAAATTTAAGTTCTGTAAGTGAAATTGTTTATACATCATCAATTTCTTATAGAAGCACTTGACGAGAAATAAATTTATCATACAAATCTGTTCTTGTACGTGACAAGCAAATTGTTTTTTATTTCCAGCAGTTTTTAGAATTTTAGTCAAAGGATAGAATGAAAATTTTACATAAAAAATTTCTTTCTATTTCCATTTTTAGGAATTGTTTTGGGATTATGGTTACTCAGAAGGTACTGTAGATGGAAAGCGACTCGAATGCTGTTGCGGATCACGTCTTTGTCGCAAGCAACTTCTCTAAGCTCTTTTCCATTTGATAAATGGATTAAAATATTCGATCGATTACAATATAGGATTAGAATATCATTTATCTTCTCTAAGCTCTTTCCCATTTGATAAATGGATTAAAATATTCGATCGATTGTAATATAGGATTAGGATATCATTTGATAAATGATATTCTAATCTTTGTCCTAGCTACTTTTAATATATGAGCAAATTTGGGTTCAAAATTTTCCGAAAGAGACTTTGTATTTTTTTTTGAACAATTTGAAATGTATTGAACATCAAAAAATCTTATGTTTCCTTTTTTAAAACTTAACAAAAATTGATGTATTTCATTAGTTTTCCTATTTAGGAAAAGAATAACGATGAAGGAGTAGATAATTTTGCTAGAAGAATTCTTAACAACATTTTTCATGTGCCTTTATGATTTTTAAACTCAAACTTTCTATGAATTTGCAGTGTGTTTGTGGAATCCCAGTAGCGGATGACATAAAAGGCGTTTTATTTAAATTTGCATAACTAAACTGGAAAATACGAAAAAAAATAGACTTTGTCAAACCATGAAGAAAAATCCGACATTTTTTCGACCTTTTCCTGACACGTCATATAGTTCAATCCTAGAAGTTTTTTTTGAGTCAGGAAAATATGAAGATACAGGAAGTGCAGATTTTGGCCGAAAAATGATGGATATTTTCAAAGAAATGAGGAATTATTATATTGAAGAAACTGACAGGAATGAGCAATCGCGCAGGACTTTTTTTTGTAGGGATCTTTTCAACGTCTTGTACCATCTTCGAAGAAGACACCACCATCCAGAGCACAATATTTCGGACAAATACCGCGTTCGCCTTGTGGACCAGGTTGTCCTACTGGTCCTTGTTGTCCCGGTTCGCCTGGTTGACCTTGTTGTCCGGGTGGTCCTGGTGGTCCCTGTATTCCTGGCAAGCCTTCTGATCCTGGACGTCCTGCTGGACCCGCATCACCGGGCAATCCTTGTGGTCCCTACAATGGTCGCTTTTGCATAATCCTGTTTCAGATTCACGTTTGATAATGAAGTTTTTTTCGAGCCAGAAAATTTCCTCAGAAAATTTGACAAAATTCAGTGATACTTACGGGTTCACCGGGTGCACCTGGATCACCGGGTGTTGCTGGTGAGCTTATACATGGTCGTCCCGCTTCACCTCTTGGACCCTCACGTCCTTGCTCTCCTGGTGGTCCGGGTGGTCCTGGTGGACCTGGCGGTCCTAATGGTCCGTCATTACCATTTCGACCTGGATATCCAGGTGGGCCAGCTTTTCCTGAAATTAGTTGTATATGCTGAAACAATTGTATTTGAATTATCTATTCTACATATTGAGATTAGAAATTAATGAACAAAAATTTCCTGAAAACTGAAAAAAATATGGTGAAACCTTGATCGCCTTGAGGTCCGGGTGGTCCCGGTTCTCCTGGTGGACAAGGTGTGCATGGTGGTTCGGTAGCTTCCTCGCAGATTCTAAAATAGAGTCATTTAACATTAAAATGCTATTGGACAGGTCTATTTTTTGATAATAATATTTTTTTGGATTTTTTATATTTTGGAATAAAAAAGAACGATGCTAAGTGAAGAAAAGCTAACGCTGGTGGTCTTCCAGGAAATCCTGGGCCTCCAGGTGCACCTGGACGTCCAGGACTACCATTTTTGCCTGGAGCGCCGTCTTGACCGGGAAGTCCTGGTAGGCAGCAACCTGGAAGAAATAAAATTACTTCTCAGCTAATGGATATATATATCCGTATTGTATATGGAAATACATCTCTTTGAATAGTTTTGAAAACATGAATTCGAAATTTCAGAAAGAAGAGGTAAGTAAAATTATAGTCAATTAAAAATACTGGATAATATTTACTCTTGCAGTATTAAATGAAATTTAAGATGGACCTTCACAGCTCGGAATTTCTCTCTTAGCACGACCAGTAATGATGGTTTGATTATGTAAAAGTTTTTGAAATATCGGTGTTGCACCTCGCGGTCCTGCTCGATACTCATTCACTTCTATCATCACATCGCGGGCTGATAACTGCAAAAGCAATTCGAACAATTTTAATTCGAAGTTATCATACGTTATCACTTCAGCTTACAATATTATTTGCAAATCAATTTGTTGGAAATTGAAAAAGATAAATGATCGCCAATTAATTAACTAATTTAATTTTCTGCATTAGAGAAATGTTTTACATTAGGTTAGCATAAATTTAAGCAAAGATTTCAAGCAAAACAGCTGTGACAAGTAATTAACTTTCTTTCTTTATGCTAATCAATTCAGCCTTTCACCTTTCACATTACTGCTAATGATAATGACTGCTATAATAAATTAAGTTAACAGCTTTTGATGTTGTGATGTCCTGCACTTTACACGAATAATACTTCAGTAGTAAATGAAAAGTGTTAATTATTCTAGCAATATGCTTAAAAATCAACATTGATCAATTTTTCTGGAATAATAAATTTTGCTCAGTCATCTTTTTTCTTCAAAATTTGAGAGTCCTTGAGGAATTCTTTCAATTTTTTGCGTGACCGTAAATTTTTCAATGAAATGATTATTTTGATGATATCACTGTGAAATAAAGTGATTTACCGTTGCGAAAAGTTTAACAAATTCAGAGTTGAGATAGTAAGAAGTATAAATTGCATGCTTACTAATGAACGTCAATGTTTCAGAACCTCATTTGTAAATTGCCATAATTTACAACTCTCAACATTTTATTATCAAAAAAAAAAAAAAAAAAATTGTCTTTCATTTAGGCAAATATTTGCTTTCAAAGTTGAAAAAGCAAACATTTGCTTTCAAAGTTGTGAAAAAAAAATTAAAACTTTGATTCAGAATTTCTAGGTTTTTCCATGAAAACAGTTCATAATGACTTACATACTAATTAAATAATAACAATCTTATTAGAATTATTATTATTGCCATTAATATAATTGTTATAATAATAACAATAATAATAATAATAATAATAATAATAATAAAACAATAATAATAATAATAATAATAATAATAATAATAATAAT
>JARVGP010001281.1:0-18630 GCA_029876185.1 Mansonella ozzardi
TGTGTGTGTATGTGTGTGTATGTGTGTGTATGTGTGTATGTGTGTATGTGTATGTGTGTGTATGTGTGTATTTATGTGCACTACAAATCGGTCAGCTCATTGCACGGTATGGCAAGCTTACTACTTTTGCCGAAACAACGGCACAATATGATGATATACGGGCCTGAAAATGATATTACCAATGAGAGTTATCGTTATCACACACTCATCTAATGTTATGCACACACACACACACACACACAGACACACACACACAAATACACATATATTCACTCAAACACATAAAATGTGTAAAAAATGTCTGTTAAAGCATTAAGCATGAAAGCAAAGCATCACTGATTAAGAAATGATAAGCTATTTGCACATTCAGTTAGTTATCATTATCATCTCTATCTTTATCACTATCACATGATTCATGCTTTTGAATATTGTGATATTTGCATTATTATTATTGTTTCGAACATTAATAATGATTATTTGATACATTCATATTTATCAAATATACGTCATTCTTAATCATTATTTCAGATATTATTTAAATTAATTATTGATTTATTTCATTTTTGATTTAAAATGTTAGCAATGAATTATTTTTACTTTTTTATCTTTTATATAATATTTCTTCCTAAACGATTGCTTTGATTTTCTTCTTTTAACATAATCATAAAATGTACAAATAAATTCATTGTGTGATATTTGCTAAGAGAAATTGTTATTGAAAAGCATTTCTCAAATATTTCTTATTCATCGGGAATATCTCCCAGAATTTCTCCCCGCTCTTTCTCATCTTCTCTCTATCATTTCAACATACAATTTCAATGAATAGCTACACAGTCGATTGTATGAAATATCGATTGTTTGTTTTATGCGTCAGCAAGTCACATTACAAGCACTTTGCATGCATGTATATTTGTATGCGTGTGGCTGTACAATATATGTGTGAATTTATGTACACGTTTGTAATTTATGTACGTGCAAATCTATATGAAAGTATACGTGCAAATTTGATTGTATATAGAAAATGCACGTGTCGTGACATTGCGTATTTTGCGTATTTTTCTATATGAAAGAAAGCATCTGCGTATTTTTCTATATGAAAGTATACGTGCAAACTTGATTGTATATAGAAATGCACGTATCGTGACATTGTGTATTTTGCGTATTTTTCTATATGAAAATATACGTGCAAACTTGATTGCATTCACGTGCAATATATATGTTCACGTATGCGTGAACATATATACATGATAAAATGTAAATATGTATATGTAAAATACGTGGACTGTACGTGCAGATATAAATTTTTGTACAATTGTGAATGTTTGCGTATTTTNTATACGTGCAAACTTGATTGCATTCACGTGCAATATATATGTTCACGTATGCGTGAACATATATACATGATAAAATGTAAATATGTATATGTAAAATACGTGGACTGTACGTGCAGATATAAATTTTTGTACAATTGTGAATGTTTGCGTATTTTACATGAATGTTGAATGTATTTGCATATCATTTATGTAAATTTGTGGATGCGCAATACGTGCAGTTCGTATACGTACGTGTATGAGACGTGTATGCCTAAGTGTATGTGTATGTGTATGTGCATGCATGTTAGAGTGTATGTGAACATGTGAACAATTATTGCATGCATGTTCATGTATGTCAGGGTGCATTTCTCTATGAATGTCGTTGGGTATTGGCATTCCAGGTAGCACGAAGGGTGGTGCTATAAAACGACTGTCTATAACTGGTTATCGACCTTTCGTGCGATCTGTTTATTTGGCCATCTTTCCATTTCTCTGTGCATTACTCTATCTGTCTGTCTGTCTGTCTGTCTGTCTGTTTGTTTGTTAATGTACATCTCCGCCCGTCTTCTGACTGTTTGGCCAGTTGATTGGTTGATTGGTTGGTTGGCTGGCTGGATGGCAGAGCGTATAGGCGATGTAGTAGGCCCGTTTGGATCCGTCATATACTATTAGTTTGCGTGCGTGTGTATGTGTGTGTGTGTGTGTGTGTATATATGTGCGTGCATGTGTATGTGTGTGTATGTTAATGATGAAATGTTAGGACGTTTTTTTATTTTTGTAATTCAAGAATTGCATTGATTCTAATAATTCTCGAGAAATCTCGGGTAGAAGGAAATTTACATTTTGAATACATCGAGAGAATGCTGTTGAAATGTTTTTCTCATCGTAATTTTGAAATGGCTCTTGCAGTTGTCACGCAAGCAGAGAAAAAAATGCCATATTTCAGGGATTTTTTTCTCTCTCTGTACCCGACTTTTCATAATCCGCGATGAAAATTACTTGTAATTTGTTGGATTTTTTTGCTTCTCAACTTGTTTCTCTGCTATATGTGTATGTATGTGTTTGTTTATGCATATACTATATATGTGTGTATGTATTTATATGTTGTTGTACTCAGCTGTTTGTGCGGAAGTCTATCTAACATTATAAGAAAGCAATATAAATTTATAAACAACAATAGAGAGAATTATTTCAATTCTGCTTCTCTCAAGTATATAGAAATTTGAAAAATATATTTGTTTACTTTAAAAAGTACTCTTACATATTATGTATTAGCACTTTATACACATTATGATGCATTTTAGATTATCATTGATGATTATGTACAAAGTTACTTTGTACTATCATTAATTTATTTTTATTAATTTTCATTTAATTAGTTAAGTTATCCATGTGTTAAAAGTTCATTTTTATTTTATGAATTGTTAATGTGAAAATTATAGATGCTAGGAGGATAGAAATATTCATACTTTCTTTTTTTGTTTTATCATATATTTTAATGTTTTAACTTCTGTTATGGGAAAAGAATGCGAATAAATGAATCTTTATTCTTCTCAGATAGGAGAAAAAAATTATTTTCCTATCGGTTCTCGAGAAATGAAAAATGATAAATTTTTCTCTCATTTATATAACTAATACAATTACCAATGTTCATTCACGTGCTTCTCACGTGAATTTGGTGATCTGAAACTCGGAACCTTTATTTAATATTTTTTTCGTAATGTAAAACTATTTGAGAAGGATTGTTTTTGAAATAAGTGTGACGTTTAGAAATAAGGATTATATTGTGTGTTGATTTGTTTCCTGACTTCTTTATTTTTCTTGGAAAACAGCCGAAATGTTTACTTCCAGTTTTTGACGGAAATAATGGAGAATCAGCAACAGACGACGACATTGTGCCGTGCGGGTTGCGGTTTCTATGGTTCACCATCTACTGAAGGATTATGTTCGAAATGTTACAAGGATTATGTGAAGCGTAAACAGGATACTACCGCCCGCGTAAGTCCACCGTTACCAGCTGTGGTAAGTTCGGGTGCTAATACAGTCTCGATTACATCAAGTGTTGCAAGCACTAAGACATGTAACGCTGAGAATACCGCTGCTACTTCATCGACTGTGATTATCGCCGAGAAGCTTAGGGAGGTAAATGTCACGTTTTTATACCCTCTTCTTTTCATTACCATTTGTCAAAATAAGCACCTCTTTACGTAAGTCAAAACTTTCGGCTTTGAAAATTCAGATCCAAAAACATTTGATTGAGCAACAGTGTTAAGCGGCGATAAGTGATATCAAATAAATAGCTAGCGGTAGTCAAAGAGAATTGTTTTCATGGCACACCGATTAAATTGGAGTTTAGAAAGGAATATTAGTTTAATACCTATGGCATCTCTGAAATAAACCGACCTTGGGAATAAACCTAGAGGGGAAAAAATGCGCCAATTAGCAACGATTGTATTTGTGCTTCCGGAACTTTTTTTGGATAATTCCATTGATTTCTGAGGTCTTGTCCTTGTCTGTAATTCCTATCATTTGCAAGACACAGAAACACAAAACAGCTTGGTGGTTAGGCATAAATTTTAAAATAATTTTATAATGCAAATAGCTCAATCAGCGTTTTGTTTGAGGATTTTGGCTAAGAGATTACTTCAGGTTTCCTGTTCGCAAGCCGCAAAATCCTCCGAAGATATGACTGCCCAACTAGAATCAGTAGCAGCGGCTGTGGAAGTAGCGGGTTCTATCACGGCATCCTCGTCGGGTACTTGCTCTGGCCTTTCTACATCTAGGTTTTGATTTCTTTTTTATTATATTTTGTCTTACAGCATAGATATTCATCAGAAGCGGCTGTATGTGGTTTTTGTTGCAAGCATATGATTGGATTCATCGCCTAACAAAATAATCTTTGAAATCTTGCGGTAGGATGATCTGAAAGTTAGCTAGAAAGACGGGAAGACAGTTTTTAAAAAAATACATCTTAGAACCGTATTCAGTTATATGAAATGGCATATTACGCTACAAAGTAGCGTTTCTTAACTGATGACCCGTGAAAGGGAGAATGTGGTTCACGTGACGAGCACAAAATAGACAAGGGTTGTTTCGTTGTGAATTGAGAGTTTCGATTGAAGTTTGTTTTCAACTTAATAGAACCTATTATTCATGAACCCTATGATCCGTGTCATAAATGAACAAGTTAAATTAGTATGTTGTGAAAAAAAATGGAAACCACTACCATGAAACAATTCGTTAAAATAGATTACAAAGATACCAATGGTTTTTGGAACTCTATGCAAACTCGTTATTCCACTGCTGAAGAATATGGATACATAAGCTTAGTTTAAGCATACTGATACATTCTAGTTCTGTGGCAAGTCTTGATACGGCAGCTACCCCCGATTCGATAACTTTGCATAACGAGGGTCAACCTATTCCGAAGAAAGCCAATCGTTGTCATGTTTGCAAGAAGCGTGTCGGCCTTACTGGCAAGTATTTTCAAATCATTTCAGAATTGGATTTTAGTGGATGCTGTTTCCTCAGTTTTGTAGTCATTCATTTCGGCAATTCTTTAATGGTTGTTTCATTAGGTGTAGTGAGAGCAAAAAAAGAAAAACAAAAAGGGAAGAATTTTGCACTTTGTTCTGAGAAGAACAGTTAGTTGAAGATTAGAATATAAATTTTCTTGCCAAAGTAAGGTAGTTGGCGGAAAAAGTCCGCAAAACTGCATCAGTCTTCAGTATTTTTTTCATCAAATCAATATTTTATAGCATTCATCAACGATTCTTTACAGTTATTGAGAGTGGAAAATGTTGTTCTTTTGTAGGTTTCGTCTGCCGTTGCGGTGGGTTATACTGTGGTGAACATCGTTATGATACGGCACATGGTTGTTCCTTTGATTACAAGACAATGGAGAGAGAAGAAATTCGTAAAAATAATCCGGTGATCGTCTCAGAAAAGATCCAGCGGATTTAGATTGTGTGTTTTATATTGGTTGCTCATTGAGAGACGGCGAAACACCTTTAAATACTTTAATACATAGCTGATTTTCTCTTTCTCAATTTCGAAAATTTCATTGCATAAGAAAAGAAAGGTAAAGAATTGTAAACATTTCACTTCTAGTCTTCCCTTTCCCATCCTCTCCTCATCACTTTTTTAATTAATTAGGCTAATTTTCTGGGAAGTGCTTTTTTTGATGAAATGCAGAATTGCTTATGGCTATTAAAAAGTGTATCATACAGAATTACTTTTGGCTATTAAAAGTGTATTAAGAATGTTCTCTTTCGTCTTCATCGGTGCATCCCTAACTACATTGATTTTTTATTTTCATGTTTTTCATCTTGTCTTTTCACTATCGTATTTCAATTTTTCATGGTTCTTTTTTGGTTCTCTATATTTGCCTAATCATCTTCCAAATCTCCTTTGAAGTTTGATAACTAGTTTAGCTGAAGGTTGCTTTTTTGGGGAAATAAGAGAGCGATCGTCTTATATGTGGGCGTGTTTGTGTGTGTATGTTTGTGTATGTGTGTATGTATGTGTGTGTGTTGTGTGTTGTGTGTATATATATGTGTGTGTATGTGTATTTGTGTAATATGTTCTGCAGGTCAATAATTCTTTCCGAATTATACGTGGTAGAGAATTTTTTTCTTGGGAAGGGAAGGAAAGAGAGAAAATAAGAAGAGATTTTAATTTTGAATTCATTGCAAGTTTAGATTTGACGGAATGCAGTATTTTTGGAAATTTTCACTTTATAAGATTATAGAAGATTATGATAATATATATTGGAAGTAACAGTTATTCGTATTCTTTTTTCCTTCGGCGATTTGATTATGTTTAACATGTACGATTTTTTCTCTCATCTGAGCATTTTCATCCACGTCCTGATTAAGGGTCTTGAAAGAATAAGTAAGGTTTTTCAACGGAAGTGAGAAAAGCTATTTGTACCAAACCAATTTATATTTATCGATGGTAGAGTAGAAAAGTTTATGTCAGGTTTCAATACAATATTGGGACAGAAATCATTTTTCCTGCAAGAAAAAAAAGATGGCTTTTTTTATAGGAAATCGGATAAAAAAGAATATAGGTAAAAAAGAAAAGGTTTTTTCTTATCTGGCTTTTCTTCATGTCCAGATTGTAGGAATTTTTATTGAACTTTTATTGATAGAGGTGGTACTGCATGCGCACTTTCATGTCAACCTTTTTTTTTCGTCAATTGCTAAAAGGTTATCCTTTACTGCTTGAATATTGAATTAGTTTAATTTTGTATAAACTCTTTACTGACATACGACATTTTGATTTACTGACACACGAGATTTTTAATGTCAAAGTATAAAGCTGTATTCTTTTGCGTAGTATACTTGTAGTGTTGCATTTAAAATTTGAATTTCTCATTAAAATGAATATAGCATGCCAACATTGGGTGCGATGGAAATGCACCAAGAAGTAAAAAGGAATTTTAGGGATATGATATTGAATTTAAGCAATTTGAAATTAACAAAGGTGTGTTTTGAAAATGGAAAACCTGGCAAAAATGCGACTAAGGATGTTGGAGGAGAATGAATGGTGGACCATTGCTTCGGATATTGAACCGAAATTTTTCGGCATTGCATGACTAGATTTTTCATAAAGATCTGTACCTGTAGTATTACTTTCCTCATCATAATCCGGTTTTTTTTGTTCGCATATTGTAAGAGTGTAATTCAAAATTTATTGGTAGTATTTAGTGAATGCTAAATGTCATTTTCATACAATCAGTTGCCCATTATTTCTTGTATCAAGTGAGATAAAATTTCCCATTGGTTATCTGTTTCCTGCGATATTTTCGGCTACCTGAGTTTTACGATACTACCACTTAAAATTTTTATTTGATTATTGCTTATGTGGATTATACCATTTTAAAAATTCATTTTTTCCACGTGAGCGTTTCCCTTTCGTCGTGGTATTTCGCAAGAAACCAGATATTGATTTCTTTGGTTTCTCTCAGAACACTCAGGATTCAACACCAAATTTATAATTTGGAGCATACTTTATTTAGAAATCGGAATTTATTTTCATATCAGGAATTTTAAATCAAATGTATGAGTGAATTGAATTAGTCGTTGCATGACAATTCTTTTTCAAGTAAAATAAACTGCAGATGACAAATTACGTACGTTTGAGTAGGAATTGTTTTAACATCAGCAATGTTTGCTTTTGCTGTCTTAAAAAATCGAAATGTTTCAATGTTGTGCGTAATTTTTTTTACATGGATTCTAACAAAATAAAACTTCAAATTCGATTTAAATTTAAATGATAAAATCGCTGTCATTATTCATATGGGTGCGAGTTTTCTTTTCAAACATGCAATGAAAAATGAAAATCTAAAGGGAATTTAAAGTTCTCACTTCAAATAATTTGCATATCGCTCCAAACGAATCCGATAATTTAATCGAGCTGTTTCAAGCTCTGAGATTAAATAACGTATTGCCACAAGTTCTGCTTCTCGAGTTTTACGATAATGAACAACTTTGTTAATATCCTGAAATATGTTTCACTAAAGTTTTGTTTCACTTGAAGTAGAATAAAAAATGTTTAATCTGATTATATGGAAAATTCTGAACTACTAATACTGCTTAATTATAATGGATTTGAAATAATTCTTTCTGTTCAAAATAAAATCCCGCTAATAAAATGATCGATCCATTTTCTGATTTGAAAAAATTCTTCCCCTCTAATATGATCTTGAAATATTCCACTCTATGATTATTTGTAATTTTGTACGTTTTGTTAAATTTGTTAAATATAAACTGTAAACCTTAATAATAGTTGTAACAATATTTTGATAGTTATTTGTTGATGTTACTCGTTTAGCTCTCTCTAAGGTACTTAATTGGCGAATAATTTGACGTTTCGTATCATCCAATGTCGGCCTTAAATAACTTTTTGAACAAATATTAGGAAGAAGCGAGAGAATAAAATATGCTCAATACTCGAATAATTAAAATAAATATATTTCTACAAATAATTGTTGTATTATATCATGCTACATTACAGTTAAATCATTATTACATAAATAAGTTAAAGTATTATTGATCTTAGACGTTACAGCAAATAAAAGTTACTTCATATATATGAAATTATGAAATTATTTGCTCATCAAAAACTTGAATAATCTAAAATTTTATGCTTTAAACATAATGCAATTGAAGTATATTTTCAAAAAAAAAAAGAAAATACCATTTATAAATAAACAGATGAAATAACTAAAAACAAATAAAGGAATAAATAAATAAATTAATTAAATAGAATAACTAAGCAAAATCATATATATATATATATAATATGGAAATGATTAAAGGATAACAATGTTTCATTATCGAAGCTTAACAACATACCGGTCATTATTTTGATGTGAAAGTTTTCGAAAAATTTCTTCCTCCCTCTGAAGTGCATAACGGGCAAGAAGTTGTATTAGATTATCACCCGGGCAACCACTTAACAAACATTGTTCAACGTATCGCGTTGTTCTGGAAAAAAAAAAAGCATTTGAAAACAAGAAAATTTAAATTAATCATTCGCATCTTAATTACATAATCATTTGAAAATAAAGCATTAATTGAATCAGGCAATCAATTAATTTGAAAAGGAAATAATTGTCCGTGAATGAATTTCAAAATTCCAGTCAAATCAAGAATGCAAATTTTTGATGATGAATTTTTACACTAAATATTGCAAAAACTTGTAATGAAAGAAATCGTCACCTCCGTAACAATTCGTCATGATTGTCAATTTCATCAGTTACAAACGGACACAAATGTAGTGTTACATACTGCTCCTGCATGTTATCATCCGGTAATGATGTTTCACTGATAAATTGATTCAATTGTGAATTCTTTGGAATTATCTAATAAGTATATAAATTATGTACTAGTGATTTTAAATTAATTTCTAATTCCAAAAAAATTTCAATAAACAATTCTTTATGCAATTAAGTTAAAATGATTGTATTAATTAATGCCATGGCATGGAATGTTTTCAATGGTACGGAAACGAAAAACGATCAATGAAATTAAAACGACCATTGAAATTTTTTATTGTTACAACAATATTGATTGTATATAATCTTTAGAAATTTGTTATTAAATAACTGCGTTAAATTGTCAGTATTTGCATATTAATCAACCTCATTGACATCATTTTGAATCATTTGAAGGATGACACGAAGTTGATGCATTGTTATATGAAGCACAGGTTTATATGGTCCATATTTATCCCATTTCTCATCTTCTATATCATACACAGGAGGATTTCGCATCATAAATTTCATAAAATGCCTTCTGAAATAAGATTGGTAAAATTTCATTTTTGATAAAGAAGAGAACAAAATCAAATGAAGACGCCTAAATTTGAAAATTTTTTTATACTATCAAATTAAATTCCATTCATGAGATGATCTAATGATTCGATTTTACCATAACAATTAGCAAATGATGAGTTACTCACTTCGAAATAATGTTCATTTTTGTAATAGCATCATTCAGCGAATTTAACCAATACTTTTCAGCACCATACTAAAAGAAATTAATCAAAGAAATTTTGTTAAACTCCATACAAAAATTAATTTCTCAAAAATAAAATCAAAAAACAACAATAAACTTTGATTTCATCAAAAAATCTTAGTCATTGTTGCAAATTCTGAATACATAAGGTCACCATCTGATAAAAGTGTCCAAAAGGTAATAGTAATTGAATATTCAAATAGGAAATATCAGAAATAATTCTTCGACTTGTACTAAAGTAGATGGCATAAAATATTTGATATTTGATACTCAATATCTCTCTAACTATCAAGAGATTCTTGTATTTAAATAGGAAATGGCAAATAATTTTTGCATTTAAATGAAAAATATATTGATATAATATATTCATGATGTTTGCGTACTCAAATAGAAGAATTAAAATATGTCTATCAAAGAAATTAGCTTTACCTTGAAAATAATTGATTTTATTTTAAGCTTAAATTCTTTCAAACGTCGATCAAGATATTCATCTATGATATCTTTTAACACATTTCAAATTTTCAAAGCAAATATTTTGTTATTGTAATTCTTTTGATCTCTGTCCTCTTGAAATCCCCAGAATTTCCGGAAAGATTAACTGATAATTCACATTTTTTTTAAATGTGAAGAAAAAAATTGGAATACTCACTCCAAAATGTAAAACACTATATCCAATAAATTTACTAATTGCTTTACGGATTGCTAAAGTTGAAAATTCGTTCTGCTTTTCGGTTTCAGTTATCACATCCAAACTTTCCGTAGCAGTAATTACTTTCATCCAGCAGCCTTTATAGATCCAAGCATTAATTGCCTGAAAATATTTGAAATAAATTAGCTAATGTTTATTGTTTTCGCTTTCTCTTAAAAAATCCCTGCAAAAAGTGGTTAAAGATTCTGAATCATGCAGCTTAGGATTCTGTATCACCATATCACCATGAACATTCTACAAACACTAAAATTAGATGAACCTGCATAATGATAGATTCAGATTGCATTGGAAATCGTTTTTCCAAATCATTTCTTGCAGATACCGCCATATATCGTATGATATCGCTGCAGAAAAAATACATATTATAAATTGCGAAAAATAGAATCGATAAAAGTAAGTGTACTGTAATTACTGGAAGTTATTGAAACTATAAATTTTGAGTGATGAGCAACTATAATAGAATTACTGGCAAAGTACTGAAAATGTTCAATTATATTACTGTATTTTTTCTATTGCTAACATGCTCACACTTTTTTTGACACTTATAATATAACAATCGAATAATGATTATTTGAAAGACTTACGGATATTTGGCAACTCTCCCGAAAATTATTTCAGCATAAGCAGTAGTCCAGTGAATTAAGAATCGCTTACTGTCATTAAAAATCTTGATTACTGTAGCATTACTCATTGCTTCATTAATATTCTTCGGTTTGATACCAGTTATTGATTCAAAAATATTCAGCGGGTTAAGATTGAAAAACTTTCCTCGATAATCAATATGACGCAATTTTTGATTAAGTTCCTTTATTTGCAATCGTTGTAATTTCATTTTGCCATACAGTCTAAAATTCATATTTAAATTTTAATATTAAAAGAAGCGATGAAATTATGGCTTCAAAAAAAAGTACAAATACAACGAAAAGAATAATCCAGTAATCGTCAAATTTAAGATATTCAATGCTTATAAGTACTCAAGTAACTGAATATAAAATTTTTAATATTTTACTATTTTAATTTGCAAGAGATCTTATATTACTTTGATTTTTATTGTATATGCTATCCAATATAAATTGCCTTTGTAAATGTAAAATTAAACTGAATTAAATTGAACTGATTTTCAGCATAGATTAATTTTGCGAGGCCTGAATTCTATTCATGAAACAAATCATTCATTGTATTCAATGTATCACTTATCAGCATAGCAAATTAAATTCGCATTAAATGTCAAAAAAGAAATTTTACTAAAGTTTCCTTCCTCCTCTACCACTATGTCATTATTTAATGAATTTTTACTCATTACGATAATTGCAACAAATTAAGGAATCAAATAAAACAACAAAATCGGAAAATTGAAATGAAATACGAACTCGAATAGTACTTGCAAAATGACACATGAGGAAGTATTCTTGAAATCGATTGGATTATTCAGTTGTATTATTTCTTCTTGCAAATATTTCGTTAGCAGTAAGGCTAACAGTGTCATTTCCCGATTGCTCATCCCAAATCCGTAAACCGGCAAAATAGATTTTCGGAATAAATTCGCCAATACTGAAAGATTTTTGATATATTCGAGCATTTGCTTCATTTCATTCAAATTATTCACTAATAGCTATCTATCCAGGTATATGCTTTTAGAGGTGAATTTTAAGTCGAAATTTATGCCTTCCAAAATATTTTCGAGTAGAAATTTGTAGCAAAATGAAAACAAATTGACAATTTTTTTTAATTCCTCTAACTGTCCAAATCATTAAATAATTTTGGCAAGGAATATTTAATGATTTCCAGAAATTGACTGAAAAGATAATTTTTCAAAATTTTATCAGAACTAAATTCGATTTTCTTTCGATTATATTTCAAGTCTTGCCGTTCAAACCACAGCTATATTTATCCATCGATCGTACATTTCAAGCCTTACCGTTAGGATCACTGCTATATTTACCCATCATTTGTGCAAAGTATTCTACTTTTGTTTGTAAACAGAAAAGGATAATTTCACAACGATTCAAATTCAATCCATTATGCTCATTAATCGATAATGGCCTATCAGGTGTCACATCTTTTTCTGCTTCAGTACGAATATTTTTTAATAAATTTTGTAACTCCTGCAAATATATTAGAGAGAAAAAATTATGAGAAGAATACTTTTTTTAAAAATAATTTATTTAAACACAAAAATTTATTTACCCATCAATTTACTAATTTCACTAAACATTTAGGAAATTTAGCAATATTGAATTAAATGGATGTTTTTTAAATTATTAAACTTCAGGTTAGAGAGCAGGCAGGAAAATTTAATAAAATATTTACTCGAAGTTGAACTTCGCCGATTGCAATTTTATTATCCAAATCTATCAATTGTTCTTCCAAACATTGATTAGCATTGATTAACTTTGTTGCATAGAACCGACTTTCTTGCAGCTCTACAAATTGCTTCTCTCATTGTTTGCTTTTCTATGACAATTTAATATTTTAAATCTTTATTTCATTGGACCAATCAACAAGAAAGTAATCTATTACTTTATTTATAAATACTTTGAATAAGTATTTATAAAAAAGCTAAAATTTTAAATTGCTGGGAATATTTCCAACTCAATTAGTGGTAGAAATAAACTTCATCTGTTGTTACATATTTATTGCTAAAATTTTAATAATTAATTTGAAATAATCACACCTGCATCTCTGCTTTCATCATTCTTCGTGTGCAGCAATAATGGAGCAAAACGTCGTGCCATTCGAAGAGATGGCTTCTCAAACATTTCTATAAAAATAATAAAATTTTTATTAAACTGTCTCACGACATTATCTTTTTAGTTTGCTGTGCCCTCTTTCATTTCAGTTATTTACTCTAATAATGACAAAAACTTTTCAATATTTATAATTAAACTATGGTTATAATTATGTTACATTATTTGCAATCAAACTAGATTATTTATAATTAAACTACATTATTTATAATCAAACTACAATTGTAATTATGTTTCGTCCATTCTTCATCTCTTTTTTCTTCTCATCATTTCCTATTTTTAGAATTTCTACATTTCTACTTTTTTCGATCAAATTTCATCTTCATTCTTCTTTCCTTTATCTAATTACTGTTTCGCCAAGTCTTTCTTGGCCAATTAGTATCGACCATATATTCATCCAAACTATTGCTTCTCCATGGACTGCTTGATCACTTTTATTACTATTTCCGTCACAGTTGTTTATTCCAGTAACTTATTTCTCTTTATCTAATCCGAGAAAATTTCTTTTTTTATCTAATCATTTATTTTTTTTTAAAATAAAACAGACATTTTTTACTGATATAAAAAATTTTAATTATTGCTGTTAATCTCATTACTGATTAATACTATTATTATTACCGAGTTCTTCGAGCTTTCCCGATAACAAGTATTTTCTCCACCAACGTTGAATTTTGGTTGCCGCTTTTTCCAGAACTTTCTCATCATTTTCAACTTTTCGCCTTACTTCATCCTTATGATCCGTCTTTTGAATAACATTCTGTAATAAATGAATGATATAAGTAAACTCTTCTTCTGGACTTTTTCTTTTCTTTTTACAAAAGACTTTGGCAATTATTTTTTTATTGCTCATCATTTCTTCTGATTATATGAGTATGGCTGTCGGTATTCTTCGATAAAAGATCTCATAAAATATTTTGGTGCGATCAGTTCTATTTACTGTTCAAATATCACTGATAATTAATCTTTCGTATGGCTAAAGCGCAATTAAAGTGTAATTGTTTATTAGAAGCCCAGATGCTTTAAGTCGTAATTTTTGGAATATATTGCTCGAATTCTCCGGCTTAATTGGTAACTTCTGCAGAATATGTTTTTCGTTCCACTTCAACTGCATCGAATTTAAAACGCTGATGATGAAATTCATAAATGGCAAATTTCAAAATAAAAACTCTATTCAGTCAAAAAATTTGATGTGAAAGAATACTTGCCAGTTTTTTACCCTTTCATCAATGCTATTATTTAAGAATTATTTAAAAACAAAAATAATAAACCTTCAATAATTTGAACAGTGATAATGTGGATTATATTCTTTATAATTCCTTTCACTAATATTTCTAATCTATACTACACGTTTCCATTACTTTTACGTGACGATAGTATCATTTGACGTTTGACGTGAAAGAATACTTGCCAATTGTTTACCCTTTCATCATTGCCATTTTTTAATTGTATCATTGCTTTCAAATGTGCATCCAAGTTACCAGGTATTGTAGTCAAAATTTCATCAATGTTACCAAATAAAGATAAATCGCTATTTTTCAATCGTTCACGTACGTTGTTCAATGTCGTTTCTATAAAAGAATTCAGAAATTGAAATGAATAAAAAGAAAATTTAAAAATCGAACTTTAGAGAAAAACTAAATCGAGAAATAATTTGCTGAGATCAAACAAAATGTGTTGAAATTTCTATATAATGCTTCCAATAATATTAGTACGATAATGATATGCTAAAAATGATCACATAAAATTTAACTTAGCTTTAATTACTCAAAATTTCAGTTTTTTAGTCGGTTATCACTTTCTTCCTCTTGCATTAATTAAAAAAGTTTTGAAATTTTTTTCTTTTCAACTTTTTCCGACAAAGAATTTTGTGTATTCTAAAAGATTTTCCAGTCGTAGAAAACAGCTAATTGTATGAAGAGTAATAATTTGCATTAAAATTTTATGATTGATTAAAATTATAAAGATAAGGAGTTACAAGTTGGATTTCCATATATGTAGAGAAAAATAGAAGATATTCTAATTGCTTGCATTGATGGTCTAAAAAGCTTTCCTGTTTCTTGCGTAGTTTCGTTTACTTTTTACTTTCAAGATCAGATTTTGATTTTTTCTCAAGAATTATTACGGAAATTACACAATAGTGCAATTATAACAATAAAGAAATATAAGCTAATAAGTTGGTAAATAACAAAATTAGAATTCTTCGCAGTGTTTGTCTTGTAGTTTTAAGTAAGAAAGTACTCACGTGAAAACTAAACGGTTTTTCATACGGAATAGAAAAACATGGATTGGCTGGTGTAATTATTTTAGGAAATTGGATAACATAAGTTATTTTATTTGCAATTATTTGAATATTTTCAGTAAAAAATTTATATTTTATATCATATCTTACAATGCGTATTCCATAATTCATGGAATAGAGCGGATAGACTCACGCGAGAATTGAACATTCTGTTCACGTCGAATAGATGGCCCACGATGCATTCGATGTAAATATTTAGCAAGTGCAAATAAGCTAAATATTGTCTTTATATTACGACCTTCGTAAATATCTACAGTATCTGGGATTAAAACCTGAAATTAGCATAATAAAAAATAAATTGCTATCATCAATTAATGAATGCAGTAATTATTGCTTAAAAATAATAATTAATTATAGCTATAGTTGAATTTATTGATGTCCAACAAATTTATACATAATCATATGTAAATATCAATGGAAACTATTATTTAAAGTTACAAAGTTTCATTTCGAAATCAAAAAAGTAGGAGGAAATAAAAACTTCGGGAAAATGAATGCTTCTTATCGCATCTTTCCATAAACTGATATTGTCAGTATGACGATAGCATACCCCGCCATCACTATAGAAGTGTTTCTGAAATGTAAATACTGAAAAACGTAGAAATTGAAAATTATTGCTAAGGAAGATAAAAAATTAGTGAATCAATCGATATCATTGAATTCTATACTTTACTATTACTATGCTATTTATTTTTAATTTAATAAATTGTCACCTGATCAATGTCAAAAATTTTTGACAATGACACAATGTGAGGTGCAAATGAATGACCAAGTTTAGCTAGCAATACACCGTTGGATAAATTTTGCTCAAATTCCGCTTCGCTTGCTATTTCATCCAAATGAAGACATTCTTTCAACCAACTGTAATATCTTTTAATTAATTAATTTTGTGGTAATTTAAAATTACTTTGAATAATTGAGAAATAATAGGAAAGATTTGAAATTATTTTTCCGTTACTTTTAAATAAGTACGAGAAATGAACTATGCCATAGATGTATTACTAATAACATTGATGATTTTCAATTTTCAAATAATTTCAAAACAAATTAATTTTTTCAAAGTTAGAAATATCAACCACTGATTGGTGCGGTGTATTTGATTAATTAAATAATAAGTTAGCATTATTAAAATCCACTCTATCATCTTTAATTTAATTAAAAATTTTGCGAGATAATGAAATTTTAAATTTATCCAAATCACCACTTCCATTCATTTTTTATTCGATTAAAAATTTGCCTTAAAGTCTTAATTTCAAATTAATTACTTGAAATTTGATTTGGATGATATCTTACTTTCTAACTTCAATTAATCGCAACAAATATTCATGCGCTCGTTCGTTTTCTCTTTTTTCATCCAATTCTTCAACTGTAAACGATAAACTCATATCGACGGGTTCAATATGTGATGACTTTCTTGTATCAGTAAATTGACAAAATTCTGTATCATTGTTGTGATTGGTTGATTGTTTACAATTAACTATTTCATCCACATCTTTTTCTTCTTCTCTCTCAATAGTGAATGGGCTAATCAACAATGTATCGTTATCGCTTTTGCATTTACTGCAGTTTGATTGAATTATCTTCCGTTTAATAGTAGTAGTAGCAGTGGTAGTGGTAGCAGTAGTAGTACCAGTAGTAGTAATAGTAGTTGTTGTTACTGCTTGGGTAATCATGGAACTGTCAGTAATTTCATCCATCTAGCGATTGATAAATTAGCTTACTTAATTTATTAAATTAGAAGAAAAAACTGCAAAGTACAGCGAATGTTTAACATTTTTATGTTCCCTTCAAAAAAAGCTGGAATTCACTGTAGAATATTTTTACTTGCATAAGAAAAAAATGAATCATTTAAAAATGAAATTATTTAAAAAAGGAAAAATTATATAAAATTTATTTCTTCATTAATGACACATTATTAGTCACAAAAAAATTTTACTCATTGCTATGTCGCAATTCAGATCAGAAGGATTAATGGCATAATAATCGGAATTTATGCCGGACTCGACACTTTTCAACATTTTATTTCATACTTAATCAGATCAGGAGGATTAATGTCTTAAAAATGAGAATTTTTGCAGGACTGGTTTATTTATCAACATTTTCATACATAAATTTGACTTATTACTCAAGAATTCTTTATAATTTTTCCCCACAAATCATACATTAACAATTCATTAAAAAAAAAAAAAAAAGTTATTACGAAGTTTCATAAATAAAAACAAAAAATGCTTTTTATTAATTTATGTAAACAAAAAAAGAGAGAAAGAGATAAACTAAAAGTGAGGGAATATATTTTACCAAGAAATATATAATCCTTTCTTGTAAAATTACACAAAAAAAGATAAAAATGAAATTGAAGAAAAAGGAAAGTTGAAAAATGGAAAAGACTGAAAGAAAAACTGGAAAGAATAAGGTGGAAATATTTGAGTGAAATGAAAAACAAGGAAACAATCATTTATTGTAAAATGAAGAAAAGAAATGGTCAGTGATAAGGTCGGCATGGATTATAAATGAAAATGATAACATTATCAAGTGATAATAAATGATTCATGAAATGACGAAGTGCTTCAATCAATCGAACTTGTCCTTTTTCATTCATATCTGTTCTAAAAGAAATGAAATGAAATGAAATAATAAAATGATAAATGAATTTTTTTATTGAATTCTATGAAACTTAAAAACTTATCGCTGTGTATCGCATTGAAATGTTTGTGTCACTCTTACAGTTTGATAAGTCATCCATTCCATCCATCCGTCCTCTTTTCATTTATTCAAAAACGATGAAACATTAACAAATCAAACACATAAATGTTCCTCACACCTTATTTGCATTTCTTTTTAATCATTTTCCTTCCGCGTCTATTTGAAATAAACCATTTATCAACAACATAAGCAAATAATAATCCGATTATTCTTATTTATTATCATTATCTTATCATTATCATCATTATTATTATCATTGTTGCTATTATTATTATTATCATTATTATTATTATTACTATTATTATTATTATTATTATTATTATTATTATTATTA
>JARVGP010001282.1:0-18299 GCA_029876185.1 Mansonella ozzardi
TAAAGTATATAAAAAAAAAATGGACAAAATCTAAAACACTAACAATACCAAATATTTACAAACTTTTTTGCCTTTAAATCAAAAAAAAAAAAAAAAAAAAAGTTTAGTCTTATATAAAAAATGGAATAGGTGGAAGAAAGCCATGGCTTTCTTTTTTGTAATAATTTCTGTCACTGTTTTTCTCACAAATTTTCAGTGTTTTTAGAAAATTTTCGAACAAAAATAAATAATTAAACAAATTAATGTTTTGATTTGATTTGATTTCATTTCAGTTCCATTTATTACTTCATATGTACCTTTATATCTTCTTAAAACCCAAAAGCTATCATGAAAGATGGAATTATCATTTATTATTATCATCATCATTGTTAATCTTGTTTCATTAAAACTGATTTATTTTATTATATAATTTTTTCCGCATTATTTAAACAAAAAACAAAAAAAAAAACAAAAACAAGAGATTGCATGTTAGCAGTTCTTCTTATCTCATTTCATATTTAAATGATGTTAATTGATTGGGTAATTAAGTAAGTGGTAGGTATACCTTTCGTAAGTATTTTCTTTCAATTCATCTTGACCTTTTCTAGTCTTTTTCTTTCTCACCTGTCCCTATAAATTACTGTTATTATTGTTGGCAAATTACCTCCATAGCTTATTCAATTCCAGTTTTTAAAAGACCATTGCTTACCTTTTAATGCATCGATGTATTATCAGCAAATATTTGTTTGTGTGTGTATGTATTTGTATGTGTGTGGTATGTATGTGAAATATTTACTATGAAAAAAGTTTTAATATTTTGTATCATTTTTGTTACAAAAATGCTTTTTAATTTTAGGACCATCAAATTTTATTATGTTATCAAAAATGCTTTTCTATTAGAAAATTTTCAAATAAGAAAATGCAATGTACTTAAATAGAATAAAAATTAGCAAAGCGATTAAATATTGTTCAAATTTCTATCATGAAATTATTTTATGAAAATTCTCAATAAACACTATTATATTTTGAAATTTTTGAAAATTTTTCCATTGTGAACATTAATTTCATTGATTGATTCAAGAGTGCAAATGAAGAGCTAATGAAAGATTATTTAATTTCATTTTTTTTTTCTTTTCTTTTTTTTTTTAATTTAACAATAATATAATATAAAATATGCAAAAGCAGAATTTTTTATTTAAAGCAAGAAAATTCTGAAAAAAGAAAAATTTTGTTACAAATGAAATAAAAAGTCACAAATAGAAAATGAAGAGAATTGTAATAGGAAAAGAATTGGTTCATTTAAATGAAATAAATCAAATATTTTAATTTGACAACTCTAAGCAATTTGTGATATTTTGCAGCAGCATGAAATATAAACAAACTCAATTTACCTTCTTGTACATGTCCACTTTGCTCATTTCCACTTAATTTAACCGTTACTTGTCCTCATACATGCCAGTTCTATTCTTGGCCAGTTGCCTTTTGCAATTTCATTAACAAGTCCATATAATCTCTTTTCTTCTGTCCCTTTTTTTTTTGGTATCTCCTTTATATGTCATCTTTTTTTTTTTTTTTTTGAATCGCTCTTTCATTTTATTCATCAAATTTACTTTCGAATATTTTTAGTTCATTAACTTCTTTCCATTGCAATTTTATTACTTTTTTAACATACATTTTCATTACATTGTTATTTGAAAAATAGCAAAAAAAGCTAATCAAATATTTTTTTTTTCACAAAGAAAAAAAATTATAAAAAATAGGAAAAAAAAAAGGAAAGAAAAGGCCTTTTGCAAATAATTTACAAACTTTCGATGTTTTCTTTTTTTTTTTTCCAAATCAAAATTTCTATGTTAGTTAATAAATAACACGTTTACGTCTATTCTGTATGTCACCGCCCGATCCGTTCATTGTATTTTAATGTTTTTGGATACATTTATTTGTTTATGAATATGTGTGCTTACGCTTTATGTGTATGTGTGTGTATGCGTGCGTGCGTGTGCGTGTGTGTATGTACGTGTATATGTGAGCTTATATATTTGTGTATAACCGTTGATCTTTTTAATGCATTGTAATATTTTTGGATATATGGGTGTATGGATTACAACACAGATATTCCTACATATTTTTTTTGTGTATTTATTTTGTATGTTCGTGTATATATATGTGTATGTATGTGTGTGCGTATGTATGTGTGTGTATGTATGTGTGTGTGTGTGTGTGTGTTTCTCCATATATTTGTGTATGAAATTAAAACAACAATTTTCGATCAAATAAAATATTTTAAAATGACGGCAACATAGCTATTCATTTAACATTTCGTAGTTATAACAAAAGAAAAAAAAAAATTTTTAAAAGAAGAATGCATCTTTTTGGCCACATTTTAGTTCTAGGCTCTTTTTATCTTTTTTCGTTGTTCCATTTAACAATTGATTATTTTCGGGTACTTTAATTTGAAACTTAAACTTTTTTTCTTCTTCATTCTTTTGTTTCATATCAGTTTGTATTAAATATTTTTCCTTTTCTCGTTAATTGAGCCAAATTTTAACTCATTACCGATAACGAATTTCAATCAACTATTAAGCCTTAATTGATCACTAAAATATATGTTTTTATATAAGCTTAAAAAAGGATAAAATAAAAGGAATGAATGATTTTAAAAAGTGTCTAAAAATGAAAAAAGGAAAAGAATAGAAAATGCAACATTGATTTCGTTTATCGACAATCTTTACCTCCCTTTAATTGATTTTTTTAATAATAAATAAGAACAGGCAAACTTTTAACACATAGACAGGCGAAAAGGAAAGAGGGAAAATTAAAAATGATAAAATAATAATAGAACTTAATTAGCCAGTCAAATTTTAATTTCAATTTCTCAAAGTTTTTTCGTGTTATTTTCAAAAATGGCTCAATATTACTGGTAGCATTTAGCATAGTACTTTTTATTGCTTTTATATTTAAAAATGTGCGAAAAAGTTTTAGAAATGAAAGTAAAGCAATTAATAAATTAATGCTAATTAAATTATATAGCATCTATTGAAAAACAATTTAAATAGTTCTTTATTACTTCTTCCGTTTTTTGTACGTTTTGTTTGAAAGTTTCAGATTTTTGCAAAATGCGTAAACATAATAGTTAAATTTTTTCAGGAGTGATTTCATCTTCTTCGTGTGCTATTCTTTTTTGTGTCGTTTGTGTGTCGCTTGCGGTGCAGTGTTGTTTTTTGTTTTCTTAGCTCAAAAGGTAAGTTTTGTTACTAAATTTGTTTTACCAATAAATTGATTGAGTTTAATAGTTATATAAATAAAACTATTAAGATAAAATCATGTTTATTCAATACGAAACATTGAAGTCATTTTTAAAATCTTGAAATAATTTTTGAAATGTTAAATTCTTTACTCACTCTGTTTTTATTTAAACAGAATTATTACTGAATTTCAATTCATACCATTAGATTTTGGAAATATAAATTTGAAAATGAATAAAATATTTCAGGTGCTTGTGGAAAGTTCACAACTTGGCTTCTTTCTGTTTTTGCTGTCCCCGCTTCTTAAATCAATAAATCTTTACAAGTATGTTTTTTGTTTTTCTTTTGCCGAATTGAGTTACCCATTTTCAGCTCCATTTTATTTAAAGACAAATTTATTTAAATTTCTCATTTCATTCAACTTTTCAGTTTTTTATTTAAATTACATTGTTTTCTTTTTTAATTCATCCGTTTTTTATTGAAGATTTTATTGAAGTTTTTTATTCGGTTTCTCTATTTTTTTTTTTAAATTTATATCAGATAGTTTTTTTTTTAACTTGCCAATTTCAATTCAGTTAAAATTAGTTGAAATGAAAATTAGGCAATTAATTTTTGAATAAATTTAAGTTTAATTTTTAATAACTGAATTCCGACGATTGGTTAACTTTAATTTATTATCATTTTTTTTTTGTGATATTTGTTTTCCAAATTTTAACAATATTGTAATTAAATTTTAACTAAGTATAAATAAGAGAATTATCAGTAAAAGTTATTTAGGACTATCAGGTAAACCACCTTAATTAGTTTCAAAAGTCATCACACAATGATACCATCCATTTATGGACAATTAGCAAGTTCCGGAACCATTGCTGATCCATTAGTGCAAGCTGCTGCAGCTGCATTAGCTGCTCAGTCTGCTGCTGCTGCTAGTGCTAGTGTTACTGATACAATTTCTACTACAGGTATAATTGAATTTCTTTAAAAAAAAGGCTACCTGCAGTTTTGATTTTCTATAAATGTTCAAATTTATTCAAAATTTAATTCTTAAGGTATTAGTTTATTATAGAAATGAAAAAGAAGCCAAAAATACCATTAGCAATAATCATATTATTCTTGTTTTTTTACATCCACATTTAATCCTAAGAATTTTTTTCATTTCTGTGATTAACTAATTTTGTCATCAAGTCTTTTTTGCCAGATTGATAATTATGTCATTAATTTTCAGATGTGATATATATGTTATACTGATATGTTATACTAATATTCTTATTTCAGGCATACGTGACACAACATTTACGAAAATTTTCGTCGGTGGTCTACCGTATCATACATCAGATAAAACATTACATGAATACTTCGAACAATTTGGTGAAATCGAAGAAGCTGTAGTGATTACCGATCGACAAACGCAAAAAAGTCGCGGATATGGTTTTGTAAGTTTTTTAAAAAATATTTTTACAATTTTTTTCATCTTTTATTCATTATTTGCAAATTTTATAAATTTTCATTTTTATTTTAATAAGTTCTATGAAATATGTATCTGTCGCATTAATTACAAATTTTTTGCACATATTTCCGCTTAATTTTTCTTTATTATATGAAAATTTCAAAAACAGAAAAAATCGAAAAGTGGTTTTTAAATCGAAGTATTTTATTTTTTTTTTATTACCTACAAGTTATTTCAGTTTGCTTTTGAAATTATAAAGACAGGTTTCAAAAAAAGGAAAAAAAGTTACAGGTGACAATGAAAGATCGGGCTGCAGCGGAACGTGCTTGTAAAGATCCTAATCCAATCATTGATGGCCGTAAAGCAAATGTCAATTTGGCTTATTTAGGTGCTAAACCACGCGGTAATATTCAACTTGCAGGTTAATTCTTTTTTGAAATGAAATAACATATTTGCTATTAATTATATTAAATAATATAAGGAAATATTGTTATTAATTTTGAAAAAAAATTAATTTTTGAATATCTTTCGACATTATTTTGGCAAAGTTATTGCTGAAAATAGTATGATAATATGGATAGAATCGAACATTTTATAAGTTAGTTACTTGGTGTAGTTTGACTCTAACTTAATACCGGTACTGTATGTTATCAAATTCATTCAATTTTCATAATAATGTTAACAATTTTGGTCTTTTCATCATTTAAAAAAAATTTTTAGAAGCTAAAATTTTTTACATGGATGTCCTTAATAATCATTGGGTGTATTGCTCTTTCTCCTTATTTTATGCTTCGGCTAATTTTTCCTTTCAAATTACTGGTTGCAAAACATCTTACACATGGATCTCTTAAAATCCAATTTTTAGTGGTGAATTAATTCTATTTTCTGAAAATGGAAATGATAAATTTTCGAATCAGATAAATTAATGTTTGGAAATTCAGGCGAAATGTTTGTTGTATTGTTTGTTGCATGTTGTTGTTATTTTCTAATTGCTGCAATCACTTTTTTCCCACTTTTAAAAATCTAATCAAATTTTCGATGAGATTTGTGAATTCCTTTTCAGCGCTTTCTAACGGATTGCAGCAAATCCCGCTGCAAACACAACTGCAAGCTTTATTTCCCGGTCGTATTGCCGGGTAATTTTTTTTTCCCTTTCTTTTTCTCTTACACATTTACATGATACAATATTTATTTTTGAATTTTAATAAAAAACCTTTTTATGAACAAATTTTCAAGATTATTGTGTGTATGTATGTGTATGTGTGTATGTATGTATGTGTGCGTGTATGTGTGTGTATATGTGTATGTATGTGTGTGTAAGTATGTGTGTGTATGTGTGTGTATGTGTGTGTATGTGATTGTTTTGTATGAGTTTTTATTGGTCTGTTTACCTTCATTCTTTGCGGTGCAAAAAAATTCGAGAACAAATAAAATTGAAGATGATTCGGATGATTAACTGTCGATTTGAAACAATTACAAACAGTGGAAATTTATTCATTTTTGTTTTCCTCTTTTTAAAAAAAGTCACGAAAATAAAGATGAAATAAACACATTATTAGATAAATATACAATTTGTAAGTGAGTAAAAATAAAGTAAAAATTTCCTTTAACAAGGCAGTAATTTACAGATGCATATTTTACTTATTAATTTGCCTGCTTCAACTTTATTATTGCAATTAAAAGAATAAAAAGGAATTAAAGGCATAAAATTAAAGTTCAGTTTTCAAATCCAATAACTTTTGCGTATTTTATTTAGCCCTTATGCTATAATTATTTGTGCTATAATTTACCAATAATAATTTTAGTATTCAGAAAGTTTTTTTCAGTCTCCCGCAACTTCTTTATCCAACAGCGGCAGCAGCAACTGCTGCAGCTGTAGCTGCAGGTAATCCATTGATGAATACGCTAAATGGTTTGCAAAATACCACATCATTAGCTGGTGCAGGTCAGGTGAATACTTCACAAACTCAACAACAATATATCGACTATGCAACACTTGCAGCTGTTGCAGCTGCAGGTAGTGCTACTGCAACTGCTCAGAATCCATTTTCGCTTCATCCAACAGGTGACTAATTAAATTTCATTCATTTTTTTTTTATCACAGATGGACGACATATGGATGATTTTAGTGACAAATAAAAATTAAAATGAAAAGAGTCATTTCCTTAAATTTCAGTAATTTAATAAAATTAAATCTTCCTTTAAATTTTATCAGACTATATGTGATTTTTGTTTTTAAAGTATTACTGAAAATTAAGGAAATGACTTGTTAAAAAATGAATTGTTCCATCATGTATGAATAAATTAAAATTACACACTCAATTTATCATTGATAATAATGTCATTCATATTAATCTGTTATTTGCTAATCTTTTTCAGTATCAGCAGCAGCAGGTACGCTAGGCCTGGAACAGTATACATATATGCCGTATGGCCTAATACCAGCTAATAACTATGCAGCCCAACTAACAGCTGCACAATCACAATTAGCTGCCGTTACACAACAACAAGCTGCTTTGGAGCATCAACGTGTATAAAAATGAATGGGAACTTTCTTCTTTATTCATTATCTTTCTTAAAAAAAAAAGAAAAATTGGCTAGCAGCAAATAAGCCTGCATCACTAAACAAATAACTCATAATTTTAACAAATACTTCAACAATAACTTTGATAATTAACACCTGTCATAATTGCTTAACAATTCAATTTACTTCAATTTATCTATGTTATATTATCAAAAAGCTAACTTGTTTAAATTGCTTCAATTTAGCATAGCTTCTTCTCATGCAAATAATACTGTTATCCATTAGTTGGTTTATTGACTGATTCACAAAAATTAATGAAACTTCATTTAAATTCTGCACTTTTATACACTTGCATAAATTAATTAATATCACATTTTTCGCCAATATTTGTTATCTTTTCAATTTTTAAACTCACTCACATTATTTTACGCTAATATTTGAGTCATCAGTTGATTTGTTTTAAAAAATTGTTGCTAATCACTGAATTATCGATTATTGATTTATCAATCAATCATAATAACTAGCATGGCTTAATATCATTACTATGATAACATCATTTTATAACTATCATATTATCGTATATTATGAAATATGGAGAAAAAAATAAAATTGGAAAATAAGTTGGAAAAGAGACAATAACGATAAATAAAAGAAAATAATGTAATAGCAACAAAAAATATTTTTTTACTTAATTATATCATATTATCTCATCACGATTATTATTGTTGTCATTATTATTATTATCATTATTAATCAAAAGTTAGCAAAAAGTTTTAATCGATAGCAATTAGATGATAGTAATAATTCGTGTGTCAAGTTTTAGTTGATATTAGCTTAATTTGATTTAATCAAACCTGATTTGTGTTATTTTATTAAGCTCTTATTTTCTTAGATTTTTTTTTTTGAACATTTCAATAACACGTACATATATATGACTGATATGGAAATTTTCTTCTTTATTATTAACTTTTAATTTAAATTTCATTTTTAATTTTGAACAAAATTTATGCATATATATTGCATGTTGATCATAATGTCATAATATGCTAGTCTAATGAATGCTCTAATTTTATGGAATTTTCAGCTGCTCGTTTTTTTTTCCTTTCTTTTTTTTAAAGCTTAATTACCAAAAATTGATAAAACTCTTTCAATTTTTATAAAAATTTCATCTTTCCCACTGTTGAGAATAACAACGGCAATGGTATGAATATTCATTTGTTTGTCGTGAATTGATTAGATTAATTACAGATAAGACTAGACTGGAGATACTGTAGGTTTTGGAAAAGTTTTTGCAATATCAAATGCATTTAAAAATTTCAGTCGTAACAATGATTAGTCATTAGCTGCTACAATTAGAAATACTAATTGTCACGCTAAAACTAATTCATAAATTTGTTTTTAATTTGATTCCAATCGATATCATTTTGAACCATCTTATATAACTCTGTTATTGCATGAATGATAGTTATGAAAAATGATAATTAATGATTTTTTTTTATTGGAAGAATTTAACTGTGAAGGAAGTGATTATTTCATATAAAGAAGAAATGATTGGCTCATGTTTTATTCAGCAATTATTACTGTGGTATTTATTCGATTTTAAAATGACGTATCTTTAATAAGATTTATAATATGATAAAATGATATGTTTGCACAATTAAATTTAATTAAGTCTAAAATAGAAGCAGAGTTGATAAATGAAAGTATTCGAAGAAAATTGACTGATTATATCTTATTGGAATGAAAAATTTGCCTAATAAAATGATAATTTTCATAAAAAGGCTGTTGGAATAATAATTCTGTGCTTTAAATTAAATAAATAAATCGATGGAAATTGCCAATGAGGGTAAAAAACAAAATAATAATTTAAGTTTGTGCCAAAAAAATGGAAGAAATTAATCAATGATCTATTAACTATACATCTCTGTAATCGATTATTTAAACCGTAAAAAAATAATTTTCACAAGATTAAAACAGCAATTTTATTAGTTAAATAGACAAATAAACAAATGTGTAATAACCAAATTATTTTTGCACAATATTTGTATTTTAATTTTCAGTTCAGTTCATTCTTATTCATGATTTATATGCATTCATAAGAGGAAATGCTTAGTTAAAATTAATTATGATAATTTCTATATAAAATTTCAAAGTTATATACTTTTTTATTCATTCCAGTCTTTCAGCTTAATTATATCCTTTTCCATCTATTTCATTGTAAGTTATTCAGTTCAAGAAAGTTAATTCTCCAGTGCTAATTTAATTAATCAACATCGAAAGGGAATATTATTCTTTCTAAACTTATCCATTTCAAAAAAACGAGACGATCGCGAAAAATAATATATTAAATCAGTATGTTAGTAATTTGGGAAACTTATGAATTGCGTTTAAAATAAAGAATGAATGGCATTATTTCTTCGCTAATTATGCTTCTAATTATAACTAATATTTATGTGTACATTTTATCTTTTCATTACATTCTGGAGAAATATTCAAAAATTCTCACATATGCTATGCCACTGATATATGCATGCATTTCTTTTGGAAATTTTAAAGGCATTTTTTTTACAAATAAAATTAATAAACGCCAAAAATTTGGATGAATTTGTCAGGAAAGCTATATCCTGTATCGTTTATCGGTGATTGAGGATTTATTCAGGTTCCTATATTACACTCATATAATATTATACTCTCATATAATATTAAAATACCATACCCACACAGTGTTACTACCGCATAATAAGAAAAAAATAGGAAGTATGCAATGAATTGATATGCAGTAACAAAAATAAGTTATAAAAACAATGTGAACAATTTTAATTAGCATAATTCCTGTTTTTCCATACGGTAATAGTTCGCTGTCGTTTTAAAGATCGTCGTCTTCTATTGAGTTGAATGAAGTGCTGCAGGAAAAATAGAAAGAGACAAGAATAGCTGTTGAACGAGGTGATCACAGATAAGCGTCTGATACACGTTTGATTGTAGAAACCTAACCTTGCAGGGTGTTGATCCAAGTTGTAATGGATAAGATACGTGTTAGGTGGTAAAAATCTAGCCATGCGAGGTTTTTTTTACCAGGTTATATATATATATATGTCAAAGGTGAAGCTTTGATAAACTCTCCCGGGTTATCTTGGAGGTTAAACTTGTCTTTAGTATGGTTTTTGTGATTATCAAGCCTTACAAAAGCGCCGCAAGTACCCTTACGGCATCATCGCTTTTATCTTCCTCATAGGCTCAAATTCTACCTATAAAATTCCATTATTTTATCTAATAATTTTGATTCAGAGTAATCCAACAAAATTGGTCATACTTTTGCTTCATGATTTTTTGCTTTCCATGTCTTTTGTTTTTTTCTTCCGAAATTACCATACACACATATAGACGTAAATCTTTTTATGCATTAAAAACGATCAGTTAAATCAAATGACCTAAAATTCACATATAGACTCGACAGGAAAAAACGTAAAATTTTTCCTACACTTACTATGAGAAAATGTTTTGGTGAGATGTAACTCGATTTAAAAATCTCTTAAATCATTTCAGATTACCAATAATTTTTGTAAGAAGTTGAAAAAAAACTTCGACATTGCTGTTGCGCAGAATGTAATTCGATATTTAAGAAATTTCCTTAAGCCTAATGGTATTTTCCTAAGCAAGCCTCAATTAAAGATTGATTATTAGAATGGTAAATTATTTCATACAAATATTTACAATTCGAAATAAATGAATACAAAATCAAACATTTGAGTACGACACAGACCCAGCATTACAAGTGGCAACAGCATCACTGAATTTCATATACAGTACTTTCACATATAATATACATATCTCGAAGCGGATTGCAAAAATATACATCCATATTATAATCTCTCTTGCTCATTTTACATAGCTCATTCCAATAGATCTCAGTCTATTGTTAATTCCACCAAGCATCATTAACTTTAGAAATATCACAACCCAAAAAAAGCAAAAATAAAGTTTAAACGCTATAAAAAAACATAAGAAAAAGATGAAAAAACTCAAATAAGCAGATAAAAATTTAAGTCAAAATCACATTATACAAAAAATTTGAAAAATTGTAATTAAAAAAAAATTCGGCCCCTAGTAAACATTTCATTGAGAACTCCCTGTTATATGAATTAAAACAATAAGAATATCTCTGAAGCAAAAAAAGAAAAATATTTTATGAAAACAAGAAAAGAAGAAATTATAAAATATCATCATGTGTCATCATCAGTTCTCCCGTAGTAGTAAATACAGAAACTTCCGATGTAACATGAATGAATAAAAAAACAAAACTAGGAAAAAAAACTCAGAAAGACAATGAAGAAATCCAGGTCGTCAAAATAATGAGCATTAATGAAAAATATCAGCGATTTTCTGAAAGAAAAAAGATTCCTCGTAAGTTTGTGATCAAATTACGACGCTCCTCCTTAAGTCAAATTCATACCAAACAAAACAAATTTTCCACAGGTATATTTTAAAATTCATTAATGCACTGCAAAACTGTACCAAGTTTTATTTTGTGAAATGATCTCAAATTTAGACAGATTTTATGTAAAGCTGAATCGTCAAGAAAGCTTTTTTAGAAGTTTCCTAAATCCAGTGCATACAAAACCCCGAGGAAAAATCTTTGCAATATCTTAAAGATACACTAGTCAATGAGTTCTCTATGGAATGATGATCATCATTTTTAATAAATTCTTACTGAATGTATCACCACATATTATACAGATGGGAATGGCATGCTAACTCTACAGAAAACTTCAGAACCTTTAAATCAGAATCGAATATATAAAAAACGAAAAAAACAGTCAAGAAATTTTTTCACAAATTTCGGAACATTGAGTATCAAACCAGAAATCAAGGCGACACAAACAATTCGAACCTCACAAAGTACCGATATCTGTTGCACCGTCGAAATGAGTTGCAAAACTGGTTAAGGATAAAAAGATAGAACTGATGCATCAACATTCGATCGAATTGTTGAAGATTTAAAACTTACTCAAAAAACCCAGAAAATTTACATTCAATAAAATCCACAAATTTCAATGTTTCCCCCTCATTTTCTGCTGTAAAAATCAGGGAGGAACTTCTCTATAAAATTCAATAATTCGCTAGTGAACATTATTGATCTTTAAACAAACTAGTAAGAAATGATAGCCACAAAAAAAGAATACTGCTCTGACTAGTTTCAATCATATTCTTATTGAATATTGCTTGCAGCTCCACATTCACCCAATAAAGCTTGCTCGCCAACATTCAAATCATTTTCTGTAGAACCGTTAGCAGTTGAAATTAAATTAGCAGAAACTGGAGTTGCGCTACAATAATCGAATTTAGTAAATAAAAGACTCTTTTTCGGTTAAATGTGTTCAATCAGCGTGCCAATCAGTATTCAAATAGAGTTAGAAGAGAACCAAGTGATCAAAGTAAGGATGAAAAAAAAACCTCTCAAAAAACTTATTGTAATTATTGCCAACACTTGCACATTTAGTTAACAGCATAAGAATTCAAGTCTCATCGCAAATTAGGGACTTGAGAATTTCTGAACTATTCAACAAAATTTCTTATCAAAAAAATTTACAAAACCCATAAGTCATTTAAAAAAAATTTAGAAGACAGCATCTATCGTCAAGACCAAGTTTAAATATCATACCCGTGTCTGGCACATGCGGACACATTTGCAGTAGGTTCGTTATTATAAACTTTTTTACTGGTGGTAGCCTGCAATATATTGACAGGAGATTAATCCACTCATACATCGTGTTCAAGCAAATGTTCAATCGAATTAAGAGAATCAGTCAAAGCGAGATGTAAAAATACTGCACTATTTTATTCATTTTACATTCTCGAAAGTAAATTCTTCTCAGCGGTAATGCGCTGACGCTGACAGTTTAGTGAAAATGATCAAAGATCCAAAAATATTTAAAAAAAAAAGTGTTCAATATTGAGAAAAGGACTATAGATTTCACATAATAACTGCTTTAAAAAAAAAAGCTAAAATCTTAAAGAACAAAATACTTACATTTTGTTGATTACCAGTGGGTAATTCGGCTTCTGATTCAGGAGCGACACAGACTGGTCCGCTAGAGGCTGCGGTTAGATAGCGACTTCTTTCACTTTCCGCAGTTCGTTCCGAAAAAATTCCTACAGCTTCAGGGCCACGTTGATCATCAACATTAAGGTCCTCTGCTATCTGCAGGTTCAACTCCACTTCAAACAAAAATATTACGATAATTCAAATATCAAAAAAAAGTTTAAAATTTTAAAACCAGAACCTACATTGAGTGTTTCATTGCTTTCATCAAAAGCATTATTGTCGACTACAAAAGGTCTTTGTGCACTCGGTCCAGGTGCGCATCCCTGAAAGAAAAAATTAAACACGGTCGATAGTAAAAGGATTATCGCTCTGTAAGGAAAAATACATAAGTTTCAGGGCACTGAAGTAGCCAATGCTTCTAGAAGAGGAAAATTTCAAAACAGACCCACTATTGTGCATTCCTATGCTGCTCAACGTATGGTGCTATGAAACAGTTTCCTTGCAGTCTCTCATAAATTAAATAATAAAACTGTAGAAGTTTACCGATTCTCTTGTAACATTTCTCCATGGCAAACGTATCGTCCTACTGACAATTTGTTGATAACATGGACGTAAAGCACGACGTAAAGTTTCAGAAACTGCTTCAATTCGACTTGATATTGCATTGACGTTACCAGTTTCACGAATTTCGCCATTACTGGCAGTTAAATAACTAGACGCTGCTGAAGAAGTATCAGCTGGAGTCGTAATAATGACACGTAACGGTGGCCTGCGTCCATCTAAAACTCATATTTTAGAAAAACTCAAATAAAAATTTGGAAAAAATATTGTTCAAATACAAGTTCTCTTACACGAATTAGAATCCTCATGCACTGAATTCATGTAAGCAATGCAGAATCTTATTACCTTGCATAATTCTTCGCGATCCTGATCTCTGGGTGGGTGTTGGTGGACCTCCAGATGCGAACTGCAAAAGAAAGGTTGAATTTATTATATGAAAATGGAATGAAAATTGATAATAGGGAAGTTCTCAGTTTGATGTTCACTGATGGCAGCTATCTACTATTCTCTGAAAAAATTACAATGTATTCGGACTAAGATAACAGAAAACCTACTGCTTCGGCATTACGAAGTAATGGAGCGTTTTCGCGATATACCGTTGTAGAATCGGACGCTGATGTAGAATCACGTCCTTCATTGTCAGAGTCTGATGAATCAGACTCTCCCGATGATAAAACTTTTCTTTTACATATAGGACAAACTTTTCGAATCTTTGTTAGCCAAGGATCGATACATTTACAATGATAGGCTGAATAAGGCGTAATAATCATTTATGGTTACCATTGCTTTCCATTAACAACCACATCAATCACTGATGCTTTTTATTGTAATGTCATAAAAAAAAGAAGAAAAGAGATGAAAAACTTGATGAATTCGCAAAATCGCAAGATGCACTATTGAATTCATGAAATTTGAAAGCTTTACCATGATTACAGGGTAAAACACGTAACTTTTCACCATCAACAAATTCATCGATGCATATAGCACATGATTCCTCTGCATCACCTGAAAAGCAAGAAGGAAAATTAGTAAACTTCAAGCTCCAAAGTTTGTTAAATAAAATCCGAATACAGTGCATAAATAGATATAATCAAAACAACAGACATTCAGCACACAGTGCTGAACAGCTAGACAGTGCTGAAAACAGCTGAATACATTTAGCATATCATGCTAGACAGTGCTAAACACAGCTGGATAAGAGGAAGATCACGGTACGAGAATATTGCAATATATCTAATAGATGAGTTGTTAGTGGTTTTGTAGTAAGTAAATAAATAAAAGAATGATACAGGTAAACAAGAAGGATACACCACTCAAAGATTCCAAAAATCCCTAGAGAAAGCTAAAGTTCCCTATCCAGTTAAATTATGAAAATCCAAATATTAAAAAAATTATCAGCTTAATGAGAAAAAAAAACAAGAAGCAATGAGTGAATAGAGAAATTTTCAGGGAAAATTAGCAAACATTTGTAAATAATACAAATCCGACAAATTATTGCCATGATTAACTGCTGGGGATTCCACATACCTTTTTTAAATTTCTTGACTGGTAACTTTTTCAGATTTCGCCTCGACAGTCTCTTCTTTGCTAAATGCCGACGCTCACGACATACTCGTACTGCCTAAAACAATTAATGAATATTTTAAAGAAACATAAGAATTTTCAAGCAGCCAGTGCGATCGATTATTCTGCGGTTTTTGGGCTAGAAATCAAATCTTTCCTTTATCAAATACTGCTTCTGAAGATTTTAACTTGCAAAAAATAAACATATTTGGGAATGATCACAAAATTTGTGGCAATTAATAATGATCTTAAACATTTGTTTTAAAGCTACCACTTACCAATGATATGCAAAGAACAACAAAACAGAATGAGACGACAGCGATCAAAGGAATAAGGTACTTGACAAGATCATAATAACCGGGAATAGCGCGTATCGCAACCAGATATCTGAAAAAACGCAGTGTAAAACAGAAGCATAATTTAATTAATACAGATATATTTCAAAAGATATTTTTAAAGTAACAATAATTATGGACAAAAAGCAGCTTAGTATGCTAAAAGATATGCAAACTCTTCGGTACTTATCCAATACCCATCAATCCTACAGGAAAATGGAAACTAAGAATTACCATTTTAAATTTTGCTTCTGTCTTCATCGAAATGACAGCAGACATAGCTGAGGAAAGATGAACAGTAATAAAAACATACGAAAGAAGAGTCGAGTAAACAAAAGAGAAACAAATAGAGCATGAAGAAAGATTAAAAGTCAATGAAAAGTGAAAAGGAAATGTCCCTTTAAACTAACCCTTTATCAGCTGAAAAACGATTCATCATGGTCGTCATGCATACATGGTTTACCATTACGACTGGAATTACAACTCGATCTACATATTTGCCACCAGCCATTGGTATTGGTGAATGGCCATCACTGTTAAATATAATCAACGCACTGTACGGATTCGGATAACTCCGCTGTGCATGGTAAGCCTAAATTTGCACTAAGACAATTCTTATCACCCTTAAATGCCCAATGAAAAAAAAAAATAAAAAACAGCTAATAATACAAGATTCATTAGCTTAATATGGCACAATAAAAATTATTTACATTTTATTTTAATTCACATATAATTAATTGGATATTTAATCCTTCTTGCTTAATTAATGCATAGAAGAAAATTACTGAAGCGTTAAGAAAGCTAAAAACATATTAAAACAACCAAATAACAATAATACATTATCAACGAACAATAATGCAATATTTACTTTTTCGGAGAAGCTACAATTACCACGAGGTACCACTGCGTAATAATTGATACATCCAGTCCGATTATTCTGCAAATGCATCTATATTCAGAATTATCACATACAAATAGGAAGTTTTGTTCTAGCCATATCATCATCTGGATTACGAATGCGTATTTCTCCATTCCCCAGGCATTAACATATTTCCAGTCTTCCGGGACAAGGGGGATGGCAGTATTTTTGAAAAAAATCTTGAGAATTCAAAAAGTTTTTATTAAAAACCTAACCTCAACAAATAATAATCATTAAACATTCATTTAGCATTTAGAAATCGTAGCCTAACATTGTGGGGTTGGATCTATCTACCTTGAAAAAAAGAAAAAAAGCATTGATAAAGCTGGAAAACAATTCACACATGTGTTTTTCTCATAAAGTTTGTACACAATAAAAAAAAACTTATATAAAACACACTTACGAAAGTATCCTGACAAGAGTCTTCAGGTGTTGTAAAATATGCACAACCAGTTTCATTAACACTGGAACTTGACATTGGAATTTCACCTCCAAAATCTGCACCTGTTGCATCGCATTGCAAAACAGTTTGAAATCCACCTGGCCTTGGCTCCCACTGCAAATTTTTTCAATGAACTTTAGAATGAAATTAGAAAATAAACATTTCAAAACTCCATCATTCAATTCAAACAAAAAACTGACATATCATTATCTGAGTAGCAGTCTCAGTTAAACTGATACAGTAATATCCGCTCTATATTAGCAAAAGAGGAAATGAATCGTTTATACAGTTTTCGAAATTATTCAAACAGCTATAAGTTTCATAAAAGTATAATTCTCAGTTATAAATCCTCTTCTCATAAATCGCGAGGATAATCAACTAAATTCTTTTATCCAGTTCATCATCACTGTAAAATTTCGAATGCGCTTGACTTAATCACTAAATGTATTAATTTCACACAAACTTGCTTGAAATTTGTAGAATTAATCTTTTCCTTTTAGTCAACAATAATAACCGATATCTAACATTTCTGATGTCATCACGCGCTTTCTGATTCGGTTCGCGTGAGTTTCGAAACTTTTGACATATCAATTTTGAAAAAACATACCACTTCAATGATATACTGCTCATACGTTGATTTGACAAAAATAGTAAGTATGAATAATGTAAAGATTTCACAGTTAATGGAAATACTGCGCACAAGCATATCTACTTAGTAAAAACTTCAGCAGCATCCAATAATATTATTTCTGCAAAAGAAGACGTTAATTTCAGATTATTAAGAACTGAAAATTTCAGGGTCATCAGTTCACTGAACAATTTAATTCTATAAAGAATAAAAAAAAAAAAAAATGATCCGAAAATTTTAAAATATATCTGAATACAAAAATGCTGATTCAAATCAAATGTCAATATAAACCTAGTATTTCTGAGTTGTTTACATAATGAAGAAAGAAATCTGCTCATAAAATCTATTAACTTTTAATAAACAACAACTAAACATCACAAAGACTGATAATTTTGCATGAGATTTAGATTTAAAAGTATTTCGTTCAATTACAATTAATTCATCAGTGTTATGAATAATATGTATCATTTGAAAGATTATGATGTTATTTAATAATTTCTGTTACATGATAAACAACATATTCCACCTAAATATTGTTATACTAGTTTCCGTAATCAATATTACTATTATTATTATTATTATTATTATTATTATTATTATTATTATTATTATT
>JARVGP010001283.1:0-18861 GCA_029876185.1 Mansonella ozzardi
TTTCCATAAATTATGTTCTGATTGAATCCGAAATAGTTTTAGATTCATATAAAGTCTGGTACATCGTCGGAACGTATTGAAGCTATCAAAAGAGAATTGAGTCGAATTTATCTGAAAGAGCTAATTAAGAAGTTTACAATTGATGAACGCATTAATCTTGATAAAAAGTGAGTTTTTTATTTCTTTTATTTGACGTCTGCTCAATGCTACTCTATTAGCGCATTTATTTTGTCGGTAATTGCATATTTTCTTGCATCTTTTAAAGCACTTTCTGTAATGTTATTTGAGACTTACATCCTGTTGTAAATTTATTTAAGATTCACCATTACTTTAACTTAAAAAAAAAAAAAAATGAATTCATTTACAGCGAAAGCTGGCGCTGCTACGATCTTCATATTGAACTACTGCGAGCAAAAGAAAGAATTGAATGTAACCGGCACATATCGCGTCGTCGTATACTGGCCGAAGTGGAACATCGATTTGTAAAAGTAATTGGAAAGCGTATTTCGGACCGTTGCAGAGAGATGAGTGATTATCAGGCATTACAACATAAGTTAGTTTTATTTTCTATGGCTTTGCATTTAAATTTTACGAATAATAATACATCCTTTGCACTTTGATTTTCGAAAGAATAAATTTCGTCAGAACTGTATGTGCCTAACATATTTTTTTAATATAAATTTTTTTTGATCAAAAAATTTAAATTGCAGGAAATTGAAATTGAGCAATTTGACTGTTGGTATTGGAGACGAGCAAGAAGCATCAAAATCGAAGAAGAAAGTAATGATTGCTATAAATTAAATCATTTCAAGCTATTATTGACTAATGAGTCCTTGAGTCCTTCATTTTATTTTCAAACTTTTTTTACTATTAAAAATTTTTTTGAAAAGCTTATTTAATGGGTATTCCAAAATTTTGTGCAAGTGGTTTATGAAACCATGATCTTAACAGTTACAGATAGGAGGGGTAGCAAGAGGGAAGACAATAAGAAATGAGTGATAACCATCTTTTAATACATGGAATTAGCAGTTTTAAAAAATTTTGTTTATAGGATGATGGATTGAGTAGTGATGAAGAAGCCGGTGTAGAGATTGATCTAGATGCCGATGGAAGTCGTATTTTAAAGCGTCACTTAGATGATGCCGCAGAATATGAAGGTGAGGAAGATGAGCAACGTGCCGTTCTACCGCAACAGAAGATTGAGGTTTGTTTTTTTTATATCTTGCTTTATATCCTTCTTCATTTCTTTCTTCTTTAATTTGAACTGGCAATCTATTGCCTAACTGCAGTGCAAAATATTCAGGATATTTTCATGGAAATTTCAATGAATAGTGAAGACGATGACGCAGAAACAACAGTGGAGCGAGATGAAGATGTAAATAATTCTTCTATTGCTGCGCAAATGAGATCTCAGGAAGCCGAAACTTCTCGTGTGCAAGTATTGATTTTTGTAATTTGGTTTTTTGAAATGTTTTTCTTGCATTAAACTGTCAAGTTCGATTTTTTAGATTCATTCCGTAGCTAAAAATGCCAGATACTTGTTTTTTATGTACATATTATCAAAATATCTAAACACATAGCAATTTTCTGTTTATTGTACAGTCTTTAAATTCCAAAATATATCATTTCGTAATGAAATATTCCAATGGAAATTGCTGTTTATTTGTCATAATCCACACAAAAGTAGTAAATTCGTTCATATGATTTTTATGAAGACTATATGGGATATCTATGCTGATCTCACAATATAAGTACGCTTTTTGCAGTAATAATCTTCATTAAAAAAAAAAAAATCGAGTCAGTTTTTAATAGTTAACTTGCAGAATGTGATTGCATCATCATCTCTGGTGAGCGACTACAAATTCGATGTAAAAAGCAATCGATGGTGTACTATCACTTTTCAGGTACTTTTTTTGTTATATTTTTTTTTCTGATTAAGAACATTCTTTTTTTGATCTTCGAGATTTATTGCTAATAATAATTTGACAGATTTTCGTTCCATAACCATTGTTCTTAAACACTCCTTTTTTGTCATCAGATCTTTCAAATGTTACGCATCAAATTTATTAGAATTGTTTTGTTGGCTGTTAATTACCATTATTTGCGATTGTTTTTTCCATGAAATTGATTTAGTAATTTCAGTTGCCGTTGAACATCAAAGCAAAATTAGACGTAAGAGCATTGGTTGAAAGAGAACTGGAAAATTTTCTAATCTGGGAAACACCGGGCATTGAAAAGTGTATTGTTCGCTGTGAAAATCGTGGTGATGATCAGTACCAAATTTTGGCTACGCAAGGCATCAATGTGCAGGTGACCATTTTACTTCTGATACGGCCACAGTTGTGAATTGATTTTATGATGATGTCCATAAATTTTTAAATTGCTTTCTACATATCCTCTGTTTGATATTTTCATTTTTAACTTGTCCTGCAATTATTTCTTCGAATTAGGAAGAACTATGCTAGAAAATTTCTGCTTTTGCTCCGTTTTATTTAAGTGATTGTTATTTTAAGCCAAATTATAATCCTAGTAATGTTTTTGTTTTACTGTTCTGCTACTAGTTAGAAATGGAATAATTATTCTCTTGTTGCAAACCACTTTTTTAAAAATTTTTTCAAAAGATTAAAGTAACTCAAGATTATTAAATCGGCGTTGGACCACATTGTGTGTTTAAATATAACCTTTAAACTGATTTATGCGTTTATTGATTGATTCATATTGTTATTAAAATTTTCTTTTAAACATATCTTTTTTAGGCGCTGATGAAACATTCGGATGTGCTTGATGTGAATACGTTATATTCTAATGATCTGAACATGATATATAATAATTACGGTATTGAAGCATGTTGTCGAGCTCTAGTAAAAGTTAGTGGATGAAAAAAATTTATTAATGATTAATCAATTAGTAAGTACAAAAGTGATTATAAATTATCCAAATTCTCTATCAAATTGTTCATCCAAGAAAACTACAGTGTGGGTCGACATTGCAATATCCTTTTTTATTTTATTTTTTATATATGTCTCCTTTTAGTAATGTTTTATCTAAGGAAAATTTGTGATTTAGCGGAAGATTAACTCTGTAAAGTTTAAGTGATGGGAGATTGTAGGAGGAGATTTAAGATCATTTGATTATTTTTTACGATATGAAGAGATATACACTATTATAAAAACAGATCCGACCAAAACAAAACAAACTTCTCAGGGTTAAATTACGCTGATTCATTTTGCGAGTTTTAGTTTAAAATGAGATGAATACAGAACTATGATGACTTATGGTTTTTTCTCGAAGATTTTAGCAGTAAGTAACGCGAGCATGAATGTAATGCTCTTTTATTTCAGGAAATAATACGTGTCTTTACACCATACGGAATCGATGTAGATCGGCGACATTTGACACTTGCGGCTGACTATATGACTTTTACGGGGAGAATACAGCCGTTTAGTCGTAGTGCAATGGGTTTCAGTGCCTCACCGTTTCAACGGATGACTTTCGAGACAACGATCGCATTCATGCGTGATGCTCTTATAAATGGTTAGATATCCTAGTGTTCCCAATAAATTTTTGCAACTGTCGATATTTAATATGTTAGGAATTGCATTAATTTGAGTGTAGGAATTACTGAATTCATAAAATGATAGTTCATAATTTATGAACACTTAACTGAAATAAGAGGAACAGTACGATTTAATTTTTGAAAATTAATTTCAATTTATAAAAATTGACTATTTCAGGTGATGATGATCACTTAATGTCTCCTTCGTCAAGATTAGTGGTTGGTGGATTGTTACGTGGTGGTACTGGTATTTTTGATGTTTTGTTACCGAAGTTTAATATTTTAACTGCTTATAACAAATCTTAACAGCTGACCGAAATTCTGAAACATTCTAGTAATTATTTCCTATTTAAAGTTTTCTGCTTACATAGCATAATCTGTCTTCTCAATTGAGGAAGAAATTCATAGCATTCTTTTTCAGCTTCTTTATTGCTGAAACTGTTTTTTCTTCCCATAGAACAGAAGCTAATTTTATTTGAGTTTTCTAGACTTTTCCGAATTCATTACTGTTTATTTCGAGTAATCTCGATGGTTTCTGAGTATAAATGAACCAGAAGAATTCTTCTATTAGTATTTTTCAATTGTTGTTGATTTATATGTTATCAGTATTAAGTTTTGACTTTGTATTTTTTTGCAATGTTTCTATGAACGCTATACTTAGGCTTAGCCTAGTATTTCTGAAGTTTTTGATTTAATTTGATAATTGTATGCTTTCCGCTTTCTGTATTATTTGCTTATTTCCAATACACTTTTGTGTAATTAATATTGCAATTTATAAGGCCCGATTTCTATTATTTTTATATTGCCGGTTCTGTGTTACATGGTATATTCTATTATTTTTAGTGCCATATATATATCGAATAGGATATCAAATTAAAATAAGTTGGAGTTCAGAGATCACTGGCACGAACGCCATTTAAAATATTTCTATTTATTTGAGAGTTTAATGAAGTAGAAATTACTGTTTAAATTATTCAACTATTCTAATTATTGCTAGCAAACTGATTGTGGGTATAATTCAAAACAGATTATTAAAGTACAGGAATGCTGCTCAGGTAAATGGAATTGTGTTTTTTTTTTTTGTTAGAAATTGTGATGAATATATTGTTTTGGATTGTTTTCGTATTTGTTGTTCATATTTTCATCAAATATCTGTAATTATTTGAGATAATAAATTGGAACAAATTAATATTTCACTGCTTGTTGTAACTCATCTGATGCCTGACAATACATTGAACTTAAATCGTACAGATAGTAGTACAACCATCTGAAAGAATGAAGGTAAATAATGGAGTTACGGTAGCGATGTACTCAATGAAACGGTTACTGTAGAGAAGACGAACTCCATTATAGTATTGGATGATATCTTGCACATACTGTGAAACAGCTTAGATTTTCTGGCCGGTGGAAGTGTCATATGAACTTTATCCTTTGATAAAATTCTAGTAAAAATATTTCTGAAGTTGAAATAAAATTTTGGAAGTAACTAACAAGTAAATTTTGTGCATATTTTATGATTGTATACGAGAAATGATAAATTTTACGAAGACATACTACAGATTCAATTCTATCTTTTTCCAATCTTTATCAATCAAACAACAGCGAGTTAAGTTAATATGTATTTAATGTTCATTTGATGACTTTATCATTAATTTTGGGTCCTAATTTCAGATAAAATTCTTCAGCTTATAATTTGATTTTTTAAAATTATTCTCAATTGCTTGCAATTTTACTGAAGTTTATTTGTATACATATCGTTCCTCTTCTTCTGCTTATTTTTTTCGATTTTTTTTTCCTTATTTATCTGTAATGTTTGCTATAAAATCATAATTATATCATAATTCCTTTCATTCATTTTAAATTAACTTAATGTAAATTTTAAACAATTCAACATTGAAATTTAATTGCAAAAATTATTGGCCTTTCTATAATTGGCAATTATTTTAACAAATTAATCTGAGAAATAATTTCTACGGTAAGCGATCGTATTCGAACATGAAAAAGAATCGAATTCTGATTGTATCATACGAAACAAGAATCGATACTGTAATTAGAAAATCTATCTAGAAATAAATCCTTCTTTCTTGACTCATTCACCTGTTTACTAATTCAGTTCCTATCATTGCTTCTCAGAGCAAATCAATATGTTTCACGCGGGAATGTATTCCCCGCGACATCGCAGTAACTTTGGTTAAATTTTCATACGTGCAAATAATTTCTAAGTCATCATCTCAACAGAGTTAGACGAGATTTGAAGTTTCTCGAATTATCGTTTCAGAATTTTGCTTTTTGCACGTATATGCAGTTTTGGCACGGATTCTTCCAATTTTAAGATAGCCTTTGCATTTAGGTGTGATTGAAGAATGCTACGTAAGTTGCACGCAGTTGTTCCGTATTACTCGCTGCATTACGTTACTTGCGTTAATTTCAGAACGTTTGCTTCAGTACACGTGGATCGTAGTAGTGACATATTGATAGCAATCGCTAGAATATTTATTATCTTTTTATGGCCTTTTTTCATGCAAATTTTTTTAATTTTTCAAAAAAATTTATAAAGAAAAATAAAATTTTAGGCTACTTGCTTTACTCTAATCATTTAATCTGTAAAAAGTTTAAAATTCAGATAAATCATCATATCAACTTTTTCAACGATGAGCGAAGAAGATGGGAAGCACTCAAAATTGGTACATCATTTTTTTGCTAACTTTTATTCGTTCATACTTGTATTATTTCATTTTTATACTCATATTCAGATATTTTCGGGTAACTTTAACATTGAATCATCGAATACTTCTAATATTGAATCATATTCTGCTGATTCACTGTCCTTCCTCTTCATTCCTTTCTTGGCTTCATATGAGATGAGATTGAATTCCTCAGTATTTGTTTTATTTTTGCATTCATATTTCTGAATCGCTCTTATTTCTGAAGAGAATTTGCTTGTCTTTTTTTTTTCTCTTATTTTTGAACAAAATTATTTCATTGTATAAGTTGCCGTAGTTTTTTTAATCAAAGTATTTATTTTTATTTCCATCTATCTTAATTCTTCTAGAATTTATTTAACTTTTCATTCATTATTACAGTATCAGAAAGATCGAAAAATGAAGCTTTTTCCATCAGTATTGGACAAACATTCTTCTACGCTTTTTATGAAAAGATTCCTTTTTATTGTCGTATCAGAAATCATTCAAAAACGCCCGCTTATTCCAATCTCGAATTTCAAAAATGTTATAATTGATGGCAAGTGATAGTGATAGTTTTCTTATTTACTTTTTCTACGTAAAGCATTGTTAAAGTCAAGTAATGCGTTTATTTGAAAGTTACTTATATTAGCTTTGTTTGAAAAATCAAGTCTATAGATTTGGGATTGAAATGATAAGCTGACATTTTCAAGTATTTCACAAAATTTGAACTGCAAGAACCAAAATTCCAAAATGTTATTATTGAAGGCTTGAAATGTTCCATTGTTACTGAGGATACAGACCTTGGTAAGAAATTATCCGCACTTCTTTATGCCGTCTCGGAAGCTATTGAAAAACATTATGTAAGTTAGCGATTATAAAAATGTTTATACTTGTCTAGAGTATTTTGAAATTGTATAGGAATCATATGTAAGTCAACTAGTTTTACTTTTACTTATGCTGATGGTGGTAAATTATATCTCCACTTAATTAAAAGGCTAAATAAAGCATTCAATTACTGCTTTTCAAAATTATTTGTTACACTTATGTTTTATTTTTTCAGAGAGAGCTCACCAAATTTGATCATTTTCAGAATCTTATTGATTTCTAACATTTGAAAGATTTGTTTATATTTGCACTGAATTCATAAATAAAAAGTAAACATGAAACATTTATTTTAGTTACGTGATTTCTTTATATTGGTTTCAACTGAAAAAGCAGAAAACATGGATGAAGTGATTGAAGTATATACTCTTACTTTTACTTACGCTGAGGGTGGTAAATTATTTCTTCGTAGGTAAGTTAAAACAAGTTCATCTCTTGATTTCATCGATATTTCTCTCAAGAAATTTGTTTTAAGAACTTCGCCTAGTTTCAAAACTGTTTTCACAACGTTTAAATATTTGATGAATAGTGGAGTACATAGATATTCTAACTATTACAATGATTTCAGTCCAATGTACGAAACTTCAGTGTTATGTGAAAATGTCGCTGAATTACGCAACGAAGTCATCGCCTTGATGCATCGCTTAGATATTCTTATGGATATACTATCACCAATTCCGCAAAATGCTTTTCCGTATTTCAAACTTACTTATTACGCAGGTTTGTTTCCTTTTGCGATATTCAATTTTGATCATTTCGATATCTTCGAAGTTATTAATTTAAAATTATCAGCTTTGCTAATTTGAAAGTTAGCATCAGTTCACTTTTGTACTTACGAATCCCGTATATTTTTGTTATAATGAAAATCGAATGCCACACTGAATGCTGAATATCTCATTATTGTCGCTTAATAAATTAATTTCTTAATGGAGAACTTATCATCTCAGTTCATATTATTATATAGCAAGCATTGGTTGGTGCAACTGCGAAAAAATAAATCCATTTTCACATAATATGAAGCTTCGTTTTTCTTTTATTTTAATTTGCAAACTTCAGGCACTCCATATAGTTATGAACCAGCCGGTTTCAAGCCATCATCAACTATGTATCGCTTCAAGAATATGACTTTTACTTCGAAAATAACAGCTGGCAATTTCAGTACAAAATTTGAAAGGTGGACTTCCCTTATTAAAGGACACAGATGAAATTAAGCTTAACTTTAAGGACATAGATGAAATTGATGTCTTATGTGGATTAATTTAAAGAACCTTAACTACTACTCTTCTCAAATTTTCAATTCAAGTTTTGAATCACATGTTGAAGAAAGAGATAGTCTATTTAAGCTGATTTTTTTGTTAGAAATGTATTTGCTTCGTCTCAGAAATTATTCTTTAGTGAAAACTTTGAGACAGGATAGGGAAGAAAGAATGCAGTCGGAGAGAATTTCTGCTTTTTTTTAAGCTGTTCTTTGTGCTTGGAGTCGATTTTCTTTGAGAGCGGGATTGAGCAGTATGAACAGAATGCTTCTGTTGACAAGAACGAGCTACAAGTAAGCTTCTAGCAAATCAAATCATGCAACTCAAAACGATAGTAGATGTTTATTGTTTGTCAATACTAGGATTGCCCGGAATGCTTTCATCACTGGTTTTGAACTTATTAATGAAGGTAGTTAGTAAGTCTGAAATGCTAAATATGAGATTACATATTATAGCGCACTGTTTATTCCAAGCTTTATCGATACTCACACATACTATTTTATTTTCAAAGGTGGGATCTTTGCGTAGCCGAATAAATCTTGGACTAATCTGAATATGCATCGGGGTATTCTTGTGGTGATAAAGTGATTACATGTTGGAATTGCTGAATATGAAAAGAAATTTATAGTGCCATATAAGAAATCTGTACTTTCTATGCGCTAGGTTGTTAGTTAATTCGGATAGACGAATAGCAGCTGATTCGCTGTTCAGTAGAAAAAAGTAATTAATGTTTGTTGAATACATTTCTTCAAGTAATTCCAGTTAAGTGACGTCCAGCTTCTAAAAGTTTCACTAAATTCGTAAAACAATTTATCCATGTTTATCATAAAACATAAAATTCATCTTTACTATTCAGCGGAACCTTGTTTTTCTCCTATCAATATTTAATAATTTCTTCTGATTTATCTATTCGTAAATTTTTTCGGGAGCTAATAATATTATCACTCTGCTCAAAAAGGATGTTCCATAATTCCATTTTTTATTAGACTAACTTTTGCAGATGGTTAGAAGAATAATAAGCGGAACCCCGACGAGTAGACCCAAAAAGGATAGACTAATCGTTTGTGATTTTAGTGATTTTATAACCATTTTGCGTTTACAGATTAAATTCTTTTATGATTTATATAACTTCCAAAATGCATTTGGAATTTCGTAACATAATTTTGAATTTTAGAAGCCGACGAAGGTAAAGTGTGGTAAAAAAGCAAAAGAAAGGAAGAGTAAGGTAAATATTAACTGCCACTTAGAAACATTACAGTATCCAATCACACCTAAAAATAAAGTAATGCATTTTTTTCGAATTAGCAGTAGCGCATCTTAAATAATCAGTGGTTAGATATATTCCAGAAAATCGCAGAAGATGAAGATAACGAACGCGAATCAATAAATTTACGCATTTCTTCACCAGATGCACAATTAGAAGCTACAGGCTATGCTTCACAAGAAAACAGTGATGAAATTATTGAAGCGATGAGATTGGATGATAATTCTCCAAACGGTCGGTTTTTTCTTGATTTTATTATGATTTAATCGTCATATACGAGAGCGATATCCAAATAGAAGTATTAATTATATAACATGAACAGAATTTTGAAGAAACTATTAATACATTTTACCTTTTGAAATATATTTAATGAATAGAAATGTGATTAATTTTATTTTTAGCTTTATTTTCATTGCAGAACCTGCCGAAGTTGGGAAAGTCATTTCAAGCTGTGTGGAAGCGATAGCTAGCGCGACAGATTTGCAGAAAAGTGATTTCGGTCCTGAGTATTCCGGAGGTATTTTTTCTTTCCTAGTCTTTAATTTGAGTGCGACATTAGCAATGTGAATTTGTCTTATTAGTCAGTATTTTTGTTCATTACTTTTTAGTTTTATTATTTTCTGAATTTTATTTTTAATGTTGTATTTTATTTTAAATGTTGAATTTTGTCTCGATTTCATTTTGAATGTTGAATTTCGTTTTAAATCTGCTAATTAGTAAGCAGAAAAATTGGTTCAAATGTAGTGAAAAGCATTTTGCATATGTTTCGACTTTGCTCTAAGTAAAATCAGTATAAATTACTCGAGTGCTTTGTAAAATGCGTGGCGAAATGTCTGGCAAATGAAATGGCACAGTGTCTTTTAGGATTACGATAATCGACGCTGGAAAACTTCTTTCCTTATTTTCTACCTTTATTTTTGCGCTTTCTGTTTTTATTTATTTTGTTTTATGAATAGACAGCGAAGAAGTCCCAGAAAGTTCGGGACAGTTCGCAACCTTCGGTTCCCTGACTGGTACTTATATAAATTCACCACATATGGATTCTGCCGGTTGTAAGTTGTTAGAAAAGACTTTTTTTCTAGTATTTATTTCACTTTCCTTTAATTTCGTCATTAAAGCACTGTTTTACGTGATTGTCTAGCACATCACAGTTTTTAAGTTGTAAGAAAATTTGTACATCTAATTTCCGTCACTTCTTTTATTTATTCTCTACTGACATGTTGATGATTACAAAATTCCTCAAGTACTCATAATTACAAAAAATTTCAAAAATTGAAGAAAAAGCATATTATTTCTTCAATTTAGCTTTACCGGCGGTCACGGAATTTATTAGTCGCGAACCTATTTGTAAGAAAGATTCAAGTGTCAGAAGTCCTTCATCCAGAATCAGCATCGATATCGAGTCGGATGTTACAAGGTAAATCACTGTATTCAGATATCTTATTTTAACATTTTCTTTCAGTAACACTTTAGAGAAAAATTCCAGAGAATTATCCAGTTCGAATGTTGAACCAAAGGCAAAAAAGATGAAAATTAGTCGTTCAAAAGTTGGCTATCATAAGGTAATTTATTTTAAATTTATATTCTAGAAAAAAATTTAAGTTCATACTGATATTTTAAATCATGTAGGTCTGAGATTCGGCATTGCTGTTTGCACAATTTTGTCGCATTATTTGTTGCATACATCACAAAAATTATTTTGAAAACTTTTGTCACAGTGATGTAGAATGACTAAATTAAAAAAAGGGAGTGACAGAAGTAAGTGACAGAAAGTAAAAAGAGGGAAATACGGGGCTGAGGCAAATAAAAATTCCCAAAACTCTTCAAAGCTCGAATTTTGCCAGAACAAAAATTTTTTTCAGTCATTTTTCGAAGTTTCCTTTAAAGTTCAAAAAAGCTCATAATTTCTTCATCAAGCAAATAATAATAGTAGAATCTAAACTGCTTTTGTTTTTGATTTAATCTCTCTGCGTTATTTTATAGAAATAAAGTTTGCGGATGAAAGATTTATTTGGAGAGGTTCAAACTATGTGGTAGCAATTTGGAAGATTGAAAAGCTAAATTTGAGTGTATTTTGAAGTTAATTTGAAGATTAAAGTATTCATTTTGTTTAGATTCTTGACTTTGGTTATAAATATTATTAATAAAAAATTTTGATGTTACTGTTTTTTCGTCTTTTTTAGCTCTCTTTTTTGAAATTTTCCCATCACGTGAAGGTTTTTTTTCTGACTCCTTGAGGTTCACATATGTCAGCAGAAGAGATTTGAGTTCAAAAATAAATAAAAATTTGAGAAAATCAAAGGATGTCATCATTCAAAAACATTTCAGACTTTCTTGATATAAATTCCTAATGGCGCAGAATATATTAGACTTATGTTAGTTCTCATGTCTCTCCTCTTTTCTCTTTCTATTTCATTATGATTTCACTCTACCTTCATTTAAATGCATAACTTTTATTTTCTATATACCGTGAAAATATTTGATGAGTGCATCCTTCAAAATTTGTTATTCCACTTTGAAATTTCAAAAGAGCGAAATGCTTTGTTTTTATTTCTTTATGTTCTTTTTTTTGTTATTACTCCATCTGTTATCATAAAGTACAATTTTAATTGTTATTGATTTAAAGTGTCTCATTAATTTTGGCAATAACATTTTTTTGCTTGATTCCTTAGCTTCTTACTTCATTAATTTTGTTTTCAAAATTTTGCCATTTCTTGTGGATTTGACCTTTTTACTCAGGTCAAATGATTGTTGTAAAAAATTATTTATTGTAAATTCAAGATTTAGTTACTGTAAATTTAAAATGTGGAGAAAGAATAAAGCTGTTAATATGAAGCATTTGAATAATTGAATGAAGTGCAACCGTGAATTGATGAAATAACATTTTGGAACCGTTGAATTTATTGCAGCTCGAATTGAACATTTTATGTGTTGTTGTTGTTGTTGGTAGAAGTTAGACTCGTGTAAAATATATAGCTTGCGTGTAAAGTATTAGTTTCATGTAAAGTACTGGTGATACTTCTTTATCACTAGAAAACAAACAAAGTGGCATTTTGTTGGATAGCAATATTGTGTGATAAATTGTTGTGATAAAATTCATCGGTTTTTATTGGAAAAATTGAAATAAACTAATTCAAGATTAATATGGTAGGGAATGCGCAAAAATAATATTTCAGGTTTCTAGTAAAATTAAACAATTAATCAATAATCATTTTAGTTTTACGAAAATTTCAATTCGATAGCGATTGTTACTGTACGTTTCCGTTTACATATCATTACATACTTTTATAATAGAACAGAAATTATGTGACATATATATATATATATATATAATGAATTAATTAATTTTAATATTTCAATTGTTAATTTTAATCCATTCACTTATTTCTACATCTATGTTACGTTGTTCTTTTAAAATAAGAAATACCTGTAGGGATTGACTTGGGAATGAAAATACTGTGGTGGAATGCACCTTGCTGCCATTTACTACATTTATCGTTAGTTTTTGCCGTGGTACCATGGCTATATAGCTATTTCAATGAACAACATCGAAAACAATCGTATTCAATGGAGCAAGCTGTAATGTTAGCATGGGATAAAGCAATTACTCAACCTACAATGCTTTTTCAACGGGTAGTAATCGGGTTTGTTTTTACTTCTCTCAACCTACTAAACAATCTGCTTCGTCTTCCGAAATACTTTTGAAGATCAGGATTCTAAATTTCGAGTTTTTTTTTCTTGGTTTAAAATTTTTCCATCAAAAAATCACTCTTTTATTTTTACTTTAAACGTTCATTTAATATTAAAAATAATCTCCGTAATTTTTAATTCTATTTCGAATTTTTTATTACAACTTTCAAAGTAATTTACAGGATTAATTGTAACGTTGATGTGGTTGTTACGGGGACGAGTCTACTGGATCGCATAAATAGTACTTCTACTCATCGTAAGGATCACGAAGTTGTCACATTTAGCATTTTCTTCCTATCGTTTTTGATTTAATCTCTTAACGCATTGTAGCTATCTACTAACGCTTGGGAATTTAGAATAATAAGAGATTTGAGATGCTAAGCATTTTGCTTTTAATAAATGTAACTCGCTTCAGAAGTTTTAAGAAACTTTTAATATTCTCCCTAAACTCATAGTATTAATATTGCAAAGCTAAAAAAAACCTGGCAAAAATTCTGATCAATGTAAATTAATACATAAAAGAAGCAAAATAATGATAAATTTTTAATTGAAATTATTTTTAGGTGATCAATAATGTTAACGATCTGTATGAATCTTTCGCATATTTCTTTTCGCGCGGGGCTGCTGCCGAAAGGTGATTTTCTATCGATAATTATTTGTTCAATTATTATTATTTTTCTGCTATTAGTGAGATCTCCTGAAATTGATACTTTCCAATTCATATACTATTCTAGACATGTATCAGATCCGAAAATGTTTCAAACACTAACACAATGCGCTAGTGAACCTCGTCATCGACCTCATCATTACATCGGTGGGAGTGCAGCTTTAATGGCTCAAAAGATAGCTACTTCTTTTCCAAAAACTGCTGTAAGTTTTACCAAGCTGCATTATCCGAAAACAATGGATTTCGTGTAAAATGAAGCGACTATTGCTTTTGTTTAAAAAGTATGCTAATAGTTCCTAATTTCATGACATTCATTCCATTAGTATCAATTTATCTGAATAAGTCCGCATGGTTCCCGCTACACTTATCGGTGTTTTAGGCATACTTGGTTGGGCCTATTGGACCTCGAAGCCAGGTTTTACTTCATCCGTCAGTGATTCGTACGAATTCGACTCGTATCGTGAAGGATGAGTTACATATTATTATAGAATACAAACGAGGTGCAATTCTTGACGAATATGTAGCACCAGCTTCTTCACGTTTCATTATTTCGCACGATCAATATAGGTTCGTTTTAAAAAAAAAAAAAAAACCTGAGATTTTGATGTATATAATGAAAACTTTGTCTGTTTGATTCAGATTTCAGAAAATTGTTGAAAGCTTTCCGAAAGATGTTTTCTCCAGATATTTTTTGTTTTACTTACGTTTTACGCTTGTAATTTCTGCTCCTCATATTATCATTATTCAGTGGCAGTGCTGTTGTGATTGAAATGTTTTTCAAAGCCATAAGTCAGTTTAATCCAGATCTAGTCATTTTAACTGGCATTCATCTTCTACAAAATCAGGTGAGTTTGGTTATATCACTTATCGAAAACTTTGAAATTTTAATTTCCTTGAATTAGTTCTTAGTTGAGTTGGTTGCATTCTCTCAGCACTTAGCCTTTCTGTTAATGTATATTTGACTATTGTAGAACGAGGAAATGCGAATGGAGAAACTTCGCTTAATTAAGCGAAGTTTGTTACAAGTGAAACACAACATTCCTATCCATTTCCAACTTGGAAATATGGGAAATCCTGACTACGTTGCTGAAGTGTTGCACAGAGTTTGTTATTTTTTCTTAACTTTAAAGTTTCAATTACTTCAGTTATAAAAAATTTATTTTCTGTTCAATCGCATGAGTAGTTTGTTTTTTTAACGTGTGTTAATATTATTAATGAATATAAGTTCATTTAATAGCAGTTTCTCGCATATCGCCGTAATCGTCCCTGTACGCTACATTTCATGGGATCATACTCACCGTTTTATAGGGCTTATTTCTCATATACTTCGTATATTATTAGGATATTTTAAAAGACTTCTTTAGTTTTGTTAGGAAGATTATTTTTGTTTAGATCGTACCTTACGTTGATTCGTTGGGATTGAGCGAACAAGAGTTAACATTTTTCTCTCATGTGGCCAAGGGGCCATATACAGATCTTTATCCTGTTTTTCCTGGTGCAATACACGTGCATAAGGTGAAGTATTTTTATAACTTTGCAAAAATTTTAGTATTTCTCCAAGCAATTTTATGAAAATTGCTGGATTTTACTGTTACATTAATTAATAAAAATTTATTTTACTGAAGGTAGTCGAAATGCTGTACTGGTTGTTGACGGAATTTGGACATAATAGTAGTGATCCAGAATCGAAAAATTATCAATATAGGCTGTCGAGAATACATTTTCATTCCTTAACCTTTCACTTAATGGTAAGTTTTTGTTAATCATCAATAACATCATTTTATCGATATCTATTAATCTGTGGAATCTATTTTTCGAAATCTATAAGTTTGATATGCCTTAACCTTTCAAGAAAAAAGCAAATCTATTTTCAGTTAATGAACTGTAATTATTATGCTTGCTATGTTTTGAAGGTTTATAAAGGGACGGATTGGTCAAATTTGGCTTCTGGTCTTGTGGCAGGTGCTAAAGTTGCAGCTCGTCAGTCTTGCAAAATTACAAATGATTTGAATATGGATAATTTGGAATTAAGAATATCGAAGGTTCATTGGCTTGACAAAAAAGTCGGAAAGCGATATATCTTCGAACCGCAGAGGTATTTTTCATATTCCATCTTTAGTTGGAAAACTGCAGATTCAGAAATTAGAGTTTTGAAAAGTGCATATCACTTACTTCCAGATTTTTTTTTTTGTATTCTATCAATTTAGAATATTTAATAGAAGCTATTCTAAATGTATTTTGAGTTTCAGGCCTATAGCTTCGTGGATGCGTAATGACGTCGTATTTATTTATACTCCCACGCTAATATGCAAATTCCCAACCAGAACTGTTGGTATTGATGAGGCAGTCTCAGCTACAGGACTTATATTTTCGCAGTTTTATCGCTTTTCATCCTGGTAAACCGATGTAATCATCGAGTAACAATGTTTGACAAAAAAATAGATTTCAAGTGGTAATGTGGCTTTTTTAAAGAAGCTGCAAGTTAATTTTGAGATGGAATGATTTATTTTGCTTATATCTTTGTAGATTATAGTTTGTACAAAATTATTCAAATTAATGAATTATCCAGAATGGAAATTATTAAAAAAAAAGATTTCTTGAAATGCAAAAACAACATTATTGGTTGTACTACAAGAGTAAGAAACGTTTTTCCAGTTCAAATTTTTTCCTGAGCTTTTTAAATGAAAGAGCTTATTGGTGCTACATTAGGATATTGTGTTTTAAAAATGTTTCATACTTTTCGACAATGCAAGAACAAAAACAACATTACTGGTTGTACTGCAAGAGAAACGATCCATTTCATATTGCATTTCATTTTATATTATATTTCATACTGCATTCGGGACTATGTTTTTATTTCTTTTTCATATTTTTAAATAATTATTTTTCTCTTTTCATACTTTTAATGCATTTCATATTGCTAGTCCTTTTATGCTAATATCATTTTTTTTTACTGTGTGCAGTGCTTCTAAGCGATACTCTAGTTATTCATTTCTATGCATAATTCTGATTCATTTCTTTTTTTCCTAAACCTTTGTTGCATAAATATGTATTTATGATTTGCTGATAACTTTAATAAAGTGTTCATTGACTTGATTAGCTTACTCAATGAAGTTATTGTGATTAAATCGCTGAAGATATCATTTAAATAAGAATTATTTGGATTGCAAAGTTATTTTATGGAGTTTAATACATGAAAAATACATAGGAGTGCTATTTTTAGTAAAAGAGAAGATTTAATTAAATTTGCCGAATTTCAACATTCGTTAAATAACATGTTGTTAAGATTTTGTAATATTAGTGTATCTGCGATTGATTTGGAAGTTTTATTTTTGCATCGCTAGAATTGCATTTCTACAGTTTCATTCCTTGCGATAATGAGCAACGATTCGATATATGTGCAAGCCATAGATCAAAATTATTTTGTAATTCTTGTATTTTAATTCTCTGTAATTCATTTCTGATTCATTTCAGTTTTCAGTTTTCATTGCGATATGGCATTCTTCAACAGGCGTACTGTATTGCATTTATTAAAGCAAGTTCAGCTTAACAGTAGAATTGTTAGTAGTAAAAAAAGTGATGGACCAGCTAAGTGGTTAGATGAAGCTGTAACTTATGCAGATGTTGCGACATCTTTCGTAGATCCCTGCACTTCACTACCGTATCCAGAAAAGGTTAATTTTTGAATTCGTCTTTAATAATGCTTATTGAATTTGGTCGCAGATATATGGCTTTTCTGTTGTTTGTTTTGTGAATCTTTCGCTCATTGTTTCCCCTGAAATTGCTGCAGTTCGTCAATTAAAACTGCATGGAAGTGATATGAAAATTAGTTATATATATCTTGGTTTAATTTTGTACTTTGTAATCTCTATTGCATTATCCTTATATTGCGTTCAATTCAGTTATGCGAAAATATTGTTCAGTTGTGCCGAATCTAAGCTTTAGCTCTTATTTACATCTATACTTCATTTGTAAGGATCTGTCTTTATTTTCAGGAATTACAGCGATTTTTAGAAAGCAAAACACCGCAGATAAAGAAAAAAAATGTTGACAAGAAAAGCAATAGTGGAAAGCTTGACTTTAGTCATATTCCTATTGAAGAACAAGTGGTTGTTTTATTTCCTGGTCAAGGGAGTCAATATGTCGGCATGGGTAAAAAGGTGGATTAAGTTTGTGCTATTTAGTTTTGAATCTTTAGTGTGGAAATTTAAATGTTGACAAGAATTTCAGTTCAATTTATTTAGATGATGGACTGTGACAGAGTAATTGATCTTTATAAAAAAGCATCAGAAGTGTTGCAGTATGATTTGCTGAAATTGTGCTTGGAAGGTAGGTTTTTATAATAAAAGATTTTGGTCAGTCGTTCTTTTATCAAAAGCTTGCTATGCAATTGTTCAAAAATTTCGAAAAAATAAACCCAATTGTTAATTCTATTTATATCATGCTAAATTGATCTTATAATTTGACTTCTTGAAATAAAGCTTATAGGTATTTATTAAAATAAAACTTATGTTGTGCATGCATTTTCAAGCTTAATCTTAAAGCTTTGGATATGCTTCAAATTTGATTGACATTTGCAAAAATAGGACCAAAATCGAAACTCGATCAGACAATTTATTCTCAACCAGCTATTTTTGTCACATCTTTGGCAGCATGGGAAAAAGCAAAAGCTGAAGATGAAACATTAAGTGCTCGTACGACTGATGTAGCTGGTTTCAGTGTTGGTGAATTTGCTGCATTTGTGCTTTCTGAAGTGCTTACTTTCGAGGATGGTAAGTTTTGCTTTAATAGCGATGTTGTTCTGTCTTTTCTTGGTTTTTTTTTTTTTTTTTTTTTTTTTTTAAATTTTTTTGTTTATTTTT
>JARVGP010001284.1:0-17913 GCA_029876185.1 Mansonella ozzardi
AGCACTAAAAAAATATTAAAAAATCATTAAAGAATCACTAAAAAATCACTAAAAAACACTAAAAAAAATATCACTAAAAAACTGAAATAAAATGAGAAATCATTTTTCTTTCATACTCAGTCCATATGTTATATGATCTGCCATCATTACCAGTCACAGCCAAGGTTAACAACAGTACTTCGTCAAATTTTGACTTTTCCAAACAGTAACTGGTTGAAGGATGAAGCAGAACGTATCGGAGAAATGACATTAGGCCGAACTTTGTTTTTGATAACAGTGGACAGATTATTCATTCAGTCGAGAGAACAGAGTGAATTCCCTAAAGTGCAAATTACAAATTACTGGTTGCAAAAAAATTAAAAACAAAAAAAGACTTCATTCACTAACACCGAATTCTAAGTTCCTGTTATCAGTTTCAAAACAATTTCCATCTTTGTGATATCATTCCTACGGTATTTCGACTTTTCGTACAATTATCAACAATAAAGGAAACATCTGGCATTACAATTAACAGAGTGGATCAGCGAAGAAATACTACTGAAGTTAACGGAAAGCAATGGTTGAAATAAACAGTCTTTAAATTTATTAACTTAATTAGAAAAGAATACCGCTATATCTAACTACATATACACATGCCTCATATTCTTAAAATGTTAAAAAGGGTAGCTAAAAGTGTGCATGTTTGTGTATTTGTATGGTTATTTGCGTTAATGAGTTGTCAATGAACACATCTATTTGACAATAAAAAAATAGTTTCTGAAAGGGCGAGACGAAAGTTTCAAAATGGTGAATTTAAATCAGTAAAAATGAATTTGAATTCAGAATACCATTTCTATCAGCATGTTATAAATAATAAAACTAGGACACGACAAGTTAAGATATGTATAACTCTCTTATTTTTTTACCTAATTGTTCTACTGAATCTTTCCTCACAGCAGAGTAAAAAAGAAGAGCATGATAAGACGAACATTAGCTTTTATGAAAAATAAAACTAGGTGTTGCTAAAATAATAATTGGAACAGAGAATTGGCATGGATTTGAGACATTAATTGATGAGAAGGTACAATGCTTTACTAGGTGCTTAATTGCAAAGAATCTACATGCATTGAATTCACATTTTGTCAGAAAGATTACTTGAAAACTGGTGAAAATAAATGTGGAATAAGAAATAAATAGTGGTGAATGCAGTGAGATAGCTTGATTGATGAAAAGCGGTTGGGATTTGACTGATGCCAGCTAGTTTCATGTCTCATCCTAACAACACTCTTTCCACCCACTGTGCAACTTAACTACTGCTTTCTTAAAACAGAACTTGCATAGGTTCAAGAACGACTTTGAATTCAAATTCTAATCCAACCAATATTGTTAAAATTGATTTTGTTTCTTTGAATTTCCTGATGTACAGACAGAAACTTAAGCACTCTTGCTATGCGTATTTTTAGAAAAAACTTTGAATTTAGCCCAATATAATGAACGTTGCCTCATTATTTATGACGACCATTATTTTCACTTTGTTTGATCGCTAATTTATGCAGAAAATGATTAATTTGTGCAATTCATTGAATAAATATGCAGAAAATTTTGCGTCTCTTTTTCCAAAATTCAAGCAAAAATGATTTTGGATGGGAGAAAGTAACTATAAGCGGGCATGAAAGATCGTGGTAGACAAAATAAAAAATACGATAGAAAAACAAACATAATTGCCTTTCGCTTCGCATAAATGCACTGCCAAATTTAAATAAAATTATTCTTTCTATGAGTGGAGAAATACAGTTTTAATATTTGGAGATGCGAGAGAAATTTTGTATGAACCATAAAACGTAGAAAAGATGAATTGTCATACTTGCGGAATATGATTAAGGTTCAAAAAAGATTACCATAAAACTTATAGTCGTCCAGCAAAAATTTCAAGAAAGTGATCTAATCTACTGAGTATATTATAATTTATCTACGGTTTAATTATTGCTTTACTTAAAACGGTCTGTCGAGCATCGCTAATATAAATTGAGGGTATTAAATTCTCGATTATAATGTCTTATAAATCTGAACTAAACCTACAAAAAAAAAATTCAAACATGTCAGTTACCAAGTGATTAATAGAGTGTAGCCACTTAGCACCAACTTTAAGACTTTATCGTTTCGTCTGCCAGCACTTCGGATCATTTCAATACAATAATATGTGTTGAAACATCTTATCCACGGAAACGAAAACAGCAGTTAGCAGAATCGTGGATTAAAGATAAGGAGCTTACATATATGCGACTCAGATATTTTAATGACAAGTAGCATTTTGTTTCGCTGAATGCATCAGTTTTGTTTTAAAGTGGTATACAATAAAAATGAAAATCTATTGCCATGCTTTTCCATGAGAGCGCCAATACGACATATCGCAAGAAAATTACCAATTCACTGAAGGGAGTGCCATTTAAAAATGTTGGGAAAGACGATTAATTCGCCATATGATATCAGCATAGGTACGAACGATTCAATTGAAGGGAAATGAATAATGACGCTTTTGCCAACGTAAATTGTGATATAAGCTGTCATTAGATAACGGCATACTTTATTAAAACGTCATAAAAACGTATGGAAAGCACTCGATGATATTTAAAAGCTTTGACACACAAAGAAAGAAGAAAAAAACTAAGAAGAAAAAAATGTAGCACTGAAAAATAAAAGGGGAAAATAGAATCAAGTAACATACCCATCTGTTTCCTCTGACTAAGCTCTTTATTAGGAACCAAATAAAAAACTTTTCTTCTGCGTTTCAAATTTGTCAATGAACACTTTTAATTCGTATAGAAAGAAAATGAAATGAATGAGATATCCAACACAAATGATTACAGGTTTAAAAATGCGGGAAGACAATAGATGATAAGGAGGAAGGGATTACTTCAAGTTCTAGCCCATAACTCAGTAGTTAACTTTGCTTATTGATTTATCATTCTGTGATTCATTTGAAATACAATCAGGAGATTCAATATTAGTCTCTTATTAGCTTACGTTCCTCCATTCTGTAGCTGATAATGATGTCCTATACTTGATTTCATGAATGAGAAATCCAACACAAACGATTACAGCTGTTGGCGAAGAGCCTTCCACAGCACAAAAAATTCCATTAGCTTCAAATTCGAGAATCATTGAACAGGATGGGAGAAATCACTAACCAACATGACAACAAGACGTTAATTTAGGAAGAACAACTAAGACGATGAATTGTAAATGGCTTGTTTTTGTATTGTCGTAAATTTTGCTGTTGTTGTAAAATACAGTGGGCGCAGAAACAGGTAATTTGATCTTTTCGGAGATATGGAAAGCCTTGAAAAATATTGGAAAAATTGCTGATAGTAAATAATCATAAAACTTTCGCAAAAAAACTGGATTTAAATTCAGAGTTGAACTTGGTAAACCGACTGTTAATGGTTTACCGAAAGATGACAAGAATAGATTATAGAAATTTCGAAAAACATTCAAAAAATTAGAACAGATATTTCATATACTACCAGTCATAACATACCACTCTTTAGGATACGACCTGATTGAACATACTGATATTATTGACGAAGTTGCATTATAGAGTACCGACATAAGTACCAGGCAACACATTTTTATTCCTTACTAAAAGGTGATGACATTTCTTCCAAAGTTCCGATATAATTAAATTGATAAATGCTAATAAAAGTTTAATTGATAAATTGTAATTAAAAGTTCGAGCAATGTTTTTTGAATTTTCATACTTTCTTCATCCTTAAATCTTTACTTCATTGATTTCAGATTGTTTTTCCGGGAGATATGTGAATCTGCCTGCTATTACAAGCGATTATGAGCGCAATTGCTTAACCTATAAAAAAAAAAAAAAAAAACGGGAAGGAAGATTTGTGCTATAAAAAAGCTTCCACGCAGCAACTACCGGAAAATAGTCATACCATCTGCTAAATGCGATCGAAAAATTATTGAATATTGTCAAGATATTAGAAGAGCTTAATGAGAGTGAGAAACGGTAAGAAATTTCTTCCTATCAATCTTTAGATCTTTATCAATATTAATTAGATAGTTGAGAAGAGTTAGGACAGAAAAACAAAGTTTGTTCAAGTTTAGTGATATGAATGGCCAACGAATGCTGAGAATACTATGCCAGCGAATTTCTGCAATATATAAACGTTAACCTGGCGAGATAACTCACATAGTAACAAAACCAGTTTTCGATAGTTTATTATTTGTGTCTCCGTTCAGATTGTTTTTAAAATTAAGTTAGCCAGATGAAGGACATTGATTGAGGTATGCTAGTCGCTAGTTTAGTTCGCTATTGCATCGGTATCTAATGCATGTGTCTATGTACGTGTATGTATTTATATATACGAATGTGTGTATATGTATAGTGGCATCCATCGATCGAAGCTTACTTCGAATGGGAGTGAGAGTATGGAGCTATGAATTTAATGTGGAAGCTGGGGATGACCTGATAGTGCTAATTTGGGTGTGCGTCGGCTGACCGAAATTTCCTTAGGTGATTCTGCGGCGGACTGGGATTGAAGAAAACATCACAAAATTTCAAATCATTGCTAACACAAACCGTTATCGTCTACATCGGTAGTCAATTTGGAACATTTTATCATCTCAAACAGAATTTGAAACTTTGTTTAGTATTAGAACCGTACCTTTTAATAGAATCGAAAAAGGAGACTTTTTCGAGGGCTTCAAGGCTTATTACCTGAAAATGGTGTGTATGTGATATAATTGTGATATTTTTGTCACAGAAACATTGCTTCTACATTTTCATCAGCGTGGAATCCCAGTTAAACAGTTAAAACGGATTTATCAAAGATGAATCATGTGTTCAGTGAAGGCACGGCGGAGTTTTAGAGCAATGGGGTTTCGAGTAATAAACAGAATAAATTAGCTTGCGTAAGAAGAGATTTACAAGTTCAAGAAAAGCTAATAATCAGAACATATACTAATGCCAATATTTTTTAATTTACCCAGTGACATTTTAACGTAATTTCAAATTTGTTTCCTTACTAAACAGAAAACATAAAAAGTCATTAACTGGATTTTCGTAAATTAGGAATTTAGAGTCATACAAGTCTCGAAAGAATAGGAAAAAAAGCATTTTTTTCTGGGTGTAAAATAAATGGAGTGTGATGAATAATTGTAATTTCATTTTCAGATCGAATCATTATAAAATACAAAAATGACCATATGATCACATAGAAAACCCAATGAAATGATTATAAAAGTAGACGAATGGTCCGTAAAAAAGAGCCAATCGAATAATGGTTAATTTTTAGAATGAGTTGGCTTTCTTCTACCACACGATCACACGGGAAAATATTAAGTTCCGTTGTTAAAGACGAAGAATTACAACTCTTTTCGTGCACAGTGAAGCTTGTTTCTTAGTTTTTCTGTTGTCTTCAAAAAACCGAAATTTTTTGGAAGTCCAGGTGAAATTCATTGTGTTGTTAGTATTAATGGCAATATTAATTATCAATGACTAGTACTTAATACATTTCATTTTGTACTCAGATGATCATATAATTTTTTTACAGAGCTGCTTCAACAAGGCGAACACTAAATATCACTTTATATCGAATATCATAAAATGCGCAACCGTGGTAAGCGATATTCAAGAATACTCCAACATATTCACATATCGCAAATATCTCATACGCTGAAAAAAAAACATTCCAAAAATAAGTTGAATTTTGCAGTTACTTTTTTACTTTTGCAGAGAATGAAAGAAAAAAGTATATTCTAGCTCTTTTTTCGTGCATTCCCTGGACCAGTCCTTCAATAATTTCAACTATTTCGATTAGAAAAACTTCAAAACTTCTCATTTTTGTGTACGTAAATCATAGTAGAGAAGTGCAAGCTAATACTAAAGAAAGAGGTCCAGAGCATTAGCAAGAGATATTATTGATATCATATTTATTACCAACTACAAAAAAAGTATTTACCAGCTGTCACACAGGCTTTCCAATATAATAAGAAAGATGTAAGCAAAATAGGAACAGATAACAAGTATATAATGCAAAAAGTAAGTTTCAAATAATACGACAGACGGCCCTGCAAAAATCTCGATATATCTCTTATACTTTAATCTATTTTCAGCTTAATTTTCAAATCCAGGCGATTATCATTTATACTTCAAAAGATGGCACGTAAAGTATTCCTAAGATTTCCGTAACTGCAGTGAAAAATATTTAAATTTCTGGGCTTATTCTTAAATAATATATTTTTTGGAAATAGAACTAGGCTGTCATCTGTGACATTGCAGTGTATACGTTGTTTGTAAAAATACCACCAAAAACAAAATGAAATTCATTGTAAAGAAGAGAGCCAGAACCAAAGGCATAAATTAAATTTCTGCACTTGATTGATCGTGCCAAGAGATTTTTGCTTCCATATATTTTTTTGGCTAGCGGAAAATTAGAAGATGAGCAGAATGATAAAGTCATATGATGCAATCAGATCAATTGGTAAAGAAATTATTCTGCCTTGATTTACTTGATTTCGAAACTCATGTAAGTTCAACTGACTTGATTCATCAAAACAAAAATTTTAGTATCAGGACTCCATATGCCTTCATTTAAAAAAATTAAGCAACTAACATATGGAGGGAGGAAATATAATGAATGTCGATGACAAATAAGATTTGCTACGAAAAAGCTGATGCCACAAAATCCAAATATATAGAAGAGTATAACATGGACCTCTGAAATATAAAAGTTGAAAAATTTTAGAAAAAAATTCTTGCTAATTGCAAGCATTAAAGAAACTATCCTGTAAGCGAAACATACAGTTAATGAAGTCAATCTAATCAGATGAAATTCAATATTGTAAATAGAGACATTAGATGTATTTACCTTATTTCCAAACTTGCTTATAAGATTCAAGAAAATAACATTCTTTTCTGGACATCTATTTTAGAAATCCTTGAAATAGCTTACGAATATTTTCTCGTTCACCAAGGAATGATAAACCAATCAAGAAGAACAATTCTGCACTACCGGCATAAAAATACACATATCGAGCAAACTCATAAAATCGTTTATGTCGACAGTTCACATTCATTAAACGCCCATATCGGCAAACTGCAAATAGAAGTTTAAATTGAATTAATCATTCGTAGCAAAACGATTCTTTATTTCTTATAGAAGAAAGAAAATGTCGGACTTTTCTGATGACTTTTCAGATCTGAATTAAGTCTCAGTTTTAGTTTTAGATTCTAGTTAGGAAAACTTACAACCAGTAAATAATTCAACGATTCGAGCAGGTGTAGTTACAAGCACCAAAAATTGCCAAAGTAACCGCTCTACTGGCAAATTTATTATTCGAGAAAGTGATGGTAGTCGAGCTCTCTGCAAATTCACACATTTTATTACTATTAAAAAATATCGGTCACCTAAATACTCAATTTAGAACAATCTAATTTGGAAATTTCTAAAAGTATAAATATCAAAAAACCTTCAAATATTATAAATATGAGTATATGCTTGCCCCGCATTGCCAATTGTAATTGCTAATTTGCTCGCTGTGAAAAATCAAAGCTATGGTTATAGATGCAAAAGCGCCAATCATTGGCGGTACGAAGCCAAATAAAAACACAAATACCGGTGATAATCGAAACAATTCAGTCACCTACAAAAAAATAATTTGTACATTTTGTTCTTCCCAAAAATTAAGCTGTTATTTTGATCGCTATTTCAATGAAGTTCCGAACAAAATTACTTGAAAAGAAATTTGTAAAATTTACAATTGAATTTTGATGGACTAATGCTTTTATTTCAGACAAAAGAAATACCATTTTACTATTTTTGACATAAGCCGATGACGGACTGTTTATGGATTTTTGATTGTTTCTATTATCCGGCTGTTGTTTTGTCCTTTCATCCTCCATAAAGATACTTGATAAGCTTATAAATCTCACGAAAAAAGATCCATTTACCGAAAAAAATTTCTGTAAATGAATCCACTGTCACCCAGTTTCCTATCCTTGCAAAATTTTAAAATCTTTTGTGGACTGTGCAGTGTGCTTCAGTATTTTTGTTATCACAGAGTGGAAAGCTTTTTGAAAAGAAATCGATCTAAAAATTTTTCGACAATAACGCTTTGAGAATGCCCAAACCATATTAACGGATATTTATTGCATGCGAGAGTACCGCCACTTCCTGAATAACTTAATTCGAAAAATTAGAGGTTTTAATCAAAGCCAAAAATTGATTCTCAGTGGCTATTGAATAAATTTAAAAGGTTGATTTAATAGTTGATATGATGCACCTTTTAAGGAAATCTATTATTCGACTATGTCCGACTGGAATTGTTATTTAAGACACAAAAATGATGGTTAAATCGGATAATGTGAAGTCAGTTCATTATATAAAAGACGATTTTGTCTTATATTTCCCAAAAAGTTGTGGTTAGTTTTTCTTCTGATATTCACCATATTTCAGACGAAAATCAATCTAAAAAAATGTTATAGAACAAAATGACAAAGTTAAAATAGCAAAATTCGCATGAGTCTAGGAGTAGCGGTAATTTAATCATAATTAATCAAAATTGAGAAATTTGGTCATAAAATTTAAGACAGCAAACTTCCAAATATGAATATAAATAATTAAGTGAAATACAATAAATGGAAAATTGTTGAAAGTGTTCAGGACGGTTTTTCAAACGCGGACAATCTCTGCAATGCCGCAAGCAGATATTATCTGAAATACAGAATTTATTACTGCAGATTTCTAAAATAGGATGCAAGACAGTGCTGAAAACTTTCTTCGTCACCCTGATAAATCGTCCTCAATCTTCAATCTCTTCCTTTATTTTATCTTAATGGACAATTTATCCTTCCAACCCATTTTCCCCGTAGTTATGAAATGCATAAGGGAACATTCTTCTGGAATCATAGATGCAGTTGTCTTTTATACCAACAAAGATAAAGCCGAAACAGAAATTTTTACAGTAACGTTAAGTATTGTAAGAATTTTTTTATCAAGAACTAAATCTGGCAAGTTTTGCAACAGCTTTCTTCGTTTGAAAAAATGGTATTGTCAAAAAGGTGTATTTCTCACTCAAGACTAGAACACTATGTGGATTTAAACTCATATGGTTCATCTTTTAGTTGCCTAATTTTTTTTATTAAAAATGTATTATACAATATTCAAACAAACACAATTGAAGTTGAAAGAGAAAATTATGCTCGGTTCGTCTGAATTTACATATGCTATTATGTTACGAAAGAAATGAGAGGAAAAATAAGGTTTTGCAAAATTAAGATTTTCGTTTGTTTATTTGTTGTGTTAATTGACTTTACAAATGTTGCAGTGCATGTTATATTGATAATATACTTAATTCATTTGCAGATACATTCGACTTCGACACCAACATTCTAGGAAAATTATATTCATTTTCCTGATTTGTTTAGAAGAATCAATGTTAAAGTGGTTATGTTAGACTAAGATGTTTTTTAGGCAAATGAAAGAGAAGCGGACGGGAGGGACGTCTTCAAGAGAACGATGAAAAAAGTTTTTTTCCCTCCCTCACAATGATTCTCAGAAGAAATCCAAAATTCCGCCATATTTCAGACCCTTCTTTCTAATTATTTACATTACGAGTTCTCTAGAGTTGGCTATTTAAGTGACAGTCGAATTAGTCCGTTCTATTGCTACTGTATTCACATTTCTTTATCACTTTTGCACCATTTGTTTGAATAAAGACAGCAAAGATTTCTATTTCAATCTTCTGCTCAATAATTTTGTCACTTCAATCGATGTAAATTTTTGGTGTAGCCAGCGAGGTAGCCAATCGCATTCATTTTATCATTACCCACAACAACTTACAGTAAGTTTAGTACGACCAAAGTGATATGTGAAGAACTCACTCGTCTGCCAATTGATGTTTCACATTCGATTTCGCCTTAATTTTTCATACGAATTTTCCAAATTGATTATCCTTTATTTGAAGGCGTAATTTCAAATAACAGAAATTAATACGAAACCATTTCATTCTCTAATCTATTTCGACGATATTGCTTTTTTATAAATCTTTCGCAATATCGTAACTGGCTTATCTATAATGAATTAAGGATTATTCAACATAGCACGCAAGTATTTTTCATCTTATCTTGTTCAGAATTTTCTTCGCTACTTAATAGTTCATTTTTGCTGCTGATCGATAAGATCTTAATTGTCATAATATTTTTTGATTAAATTGGTTTAAACTAATTACAATAAAGGTCCAATTATCGAAGTGAGATTTTCTGTTCAGAAGAAATATCAAAAGATTTATGGAGGAAACATAAGATTTATGGAAAAAGGTTTCTGCTTGCACAAATATGTACAATATGTAATATTAACTAAGAGGAGCTAAAAAAAGTTTAAAAAAAAAGAATTAAAATTTAGATCATCATTTCTGTCCTAATAAAATAGCCTGAACGATTGTAATTATTAACTTCATTTTATGGGAACAGAAAGAAAAGAAAAGAAGAAAAGAGCTTGATATTTTATTAATTTAAATTTAAATTCATAATGTACTGCTTTGAATTTACATCTGTTGCATGAAATAGCAAACATAATCTTTCTGATGATATTGCTTAATATTAATCCCGAAGGATCTCTTAAATGCAATAACGTAGATTCGATGATATTAGCTGATGAAATATGGTAAATCAGTCTTTTTTAATCAATTTTCTTTTCTTTGAAATTCTGCTTACTTCTTACGTAACAACGGGACTACAATTTTTGTAGCTTCGTATGATTTTTCTTTCTTCCAGTCTTATCATACACTGGGTTGTGAAAAATGACTTGAGAACACTTTTTGCAGTTGGCTAATTAACACAGTGAGTAAATTAATTCGTAATTTAGCTTCGCACAATTGTCATTTTTTCTTCTTCTAATTCGAATCTAATCATAAAATTACATAGTGATTTATCTAACCATACCGAAATGTGTTCTCTTACTCACATGCATATTAAGAATTTGCGTCCTCTAAAATTCCACTGGATTGATTTGCAGACTTCATTATTTCCACACAAACGCGTGTGAATAAATTATCAATGATGAAATCTTTTCAAATATTGTTAACAATTTTCCACTGAATCTTTTCATCTCCACGATATGTAAAGTTGTTGATACAATGGATACTTGTCAAACTCAAATTCATATTTCAAATTCCAGACTTCTACACGCTACAATTGTTTTAACGTACATATCACTTGTTGAGGATGAAGATTTTTTTACCCTTACAACACTGATAAGGATTAATCTGAGTTGCAGTGGTAAAAGTTTTAAGGCGTAAGTGTTGAAATCAATGATGCAGTTTTTTTATTAAATCATTTCAAACATCTATTATTAAACTAACATTGAATCAGTGGCACCACTTCAGTACTTCCAAAAAAAAAAAAAAAAGATATTCATTGGCCAATATATTGATTGATATGGTTTCAGGTTCATTCTATTAATACATATTACGTCTCAATCAAATTTTCTAATTTATTCGCATTCAGTATGTCATATTTTGGCCAATAAGTACTGACCTGGAAGTGAAACAAAAGAAGTATCACTGCCAGGTATCATCATTCAAATAATTCCGCACAATAAGAAATGTGTCGTCAAATATATGTTTTCCGCAACTTTTATTGCTGTTTTTTCGCTGGATGAATCTTTTCATTTCTGAATAAAGATACATGTAAAGATGGAATTGTGAGAAAATCGTTCATTAACATTTTGAGTAGTAGCGTTCCATTTAGCATAAGTGAAAAGACTTAGAAGAATGTATCATTTCGGCAATGCCAAGACTTAAAATAGCTGCGACATTTACAAAATGATTTTTGACCAGGTATCTCCACATATTCGTAAAATTGTAAAATGGGTTGGGTTTTAAGGAATTGTTTCTAAAAACTTCAGAATCTAACTTGCTCCACTATTTTAAGTGAGAAAGAGGTGATATGATAATAAGAAACCGTTAGATATAGAAGCACACTGAACCTAAAAAGATGTTTAAAAATAGAGATTAACTCCCATAACTCTTGTTAACATTCTTCTTGACTTTCACAGTGTCACAGTCCTTAGCTACTTTCACTAATTTCCTCATTTGTTTGAAGGTCATCTAGGATGATGATGCAGCTTGAAATGTTAGTTTTATATTGTATTACGTTGTTCTGTGCATTCCGAAGCACTGGAAATATTTTGCTTCGTCGTCAAAAAGATGATTGGTGTGGAGATGAGCCTATAAAAAATTAGAATCATTTTATGTCAAAAAATTACAAAATTCTTTCTGAATTTCAACTGTTTATCTTCTAGAAGGAAGAAAAGAGAATTGAAGAAAAATGCTGTATTCATTCAATCACAGTTTCTGAAAAAAAAAAACTTTCAGTATAAACTTTCAACTCGGCAGTTATTTTTTATATATTTGGATTTGAACTGTTGTAAAATGAAAAGTAATGAATTTGTTTTTTAAGGTCTTTGCTTCTTCCACGTAAGTATAACTTATCTTTTTTCAACAGCATTGCTATCTCGATGTTATCCGTGCTACAGAAAGACCCCTCCCTTGTTTGATGAATTGAAAGGAATGTTCGCGATCAAATTACTCCCAGATATCTCGCGAAAATCATGAGACCTTATGGCTTTGTACTATTACAAAGATTTATTAGGAGAAAGCGAGACAGTTTCAACCATCTGGTGTTCCATTAAAGGCTTAGGAAAGCGATATAAACAGACTCAATGATCTGGAAGCATTTGGTTCAATTTTAGATAATTTAGGATATAGCAAGTTTGAATTGAACACTGGCTTCCGAATCAATTATTGGTAAGAAAATCTTCTATTTCGATAATAAAGTTATTGAAACAGAAATGTTATCGTAGCTGTATGATTTTTTCACTGAAATTGTATTTCATTATCGGCCAATTACGCTCAGTACATCACATTAGATCAGCACTATTGAATTCGAAAGTGGATCGTTGGAGTAATACAGATGTAGAAAATGTGATGATTTTATGGAACTGATTTCAGGGATTGGTAACAGGATTAATGTCTGAATCACTGCAAATTAGTTTACAAGAATGTTGCTAAGAAAATTGGGCATGAAATTTTTCAAGTTTACTTAGAATAAAACTGTTGCCTATGATATCGCCGATTTCAAAGCCATTAACTAAAAGAGCAGGTATTAATATCCGATTAAGACTGTAAGAATTTTATGATGTTTGTCAGGAGATGATATGTGTTCAAGTTATCTTTCTGGAAAAAATGAATCAGTTGTCCCAACTAATTTTGAAGTTATTTACAATTATGTGTCACCGCAATGGACCATAGCTATATAAATCAAAACTGTACGCAGTATTTTACCAGAAATGCTTTGCAATATTTTGTGATGCATCCGATATTGCTATGAAATATATGGATTGTTTAACAAAAATAATTTTGTATTCGATGAGTACTCCATCCGGTGCAAGTTTATATCAATCACATTAAATGTATACAAAATTTTTTAGTTTTCCAAAGTACAGGAAAATCAAATTTACTAATAATTTTCTAGGACAACAAACCGGAATACGAAATGAAACATTCGTTTATTAACTCTTCTGAAACTTCAATCCATACATTCACTTTGTCTGACCTTCCAGCATTTATGTTATGCTTCATTAAATTTGAAAAACACTAAGTGCTTCTTATCCAAAATTTCGAATAAGTTTCTTCAAGAATCAATTGTTTCTCCAATTTTTACTGCAAATACTGATTCTAATTAGATTTTTGTTACTGTAAAACGACTTACGTTTTACTGATACGGCAGCCGACTTTATAGACATGCCGGTTATTTTGGATTTTAGAGTCGTGCATCGATTATTTTATTAACATGTTTTTATCCGTGAATAAATTGTAAAAAATTATAAATTCTGTGATTTAATCATTAAAATGACAAAATTTATTAGAAAGTGAAATTATCCGCAAAGTCAGAAGTACGGCCACTTGTTTGTTAGCTGTTAACAAACATCTTGCATTTAACTTGATCAAGAATGCCAGCTCACCTACTCTCTATACAGATTTACAATCATCAAACTGAAAAATATTGTTCTGCATGATTTTGGAAATTTCCATAAAAATATTATTCTGAAATTCGTGATATTACCAAAAGAAAATGGAAGGTTTCAGATAACGGAGGTATGTGGTTAACAATAGTACAGCTCTGTTATGCCGCATTGTGAAGCATGAAATTTTTTCGGGAAATTAACGATTTGTTTAGTTTTCTTCTCCTGAAGCCATTTTCATTCGTGAAATTTTTGTAGAAATATGAAAATGCAGTCTTTTTATTTAAATCTGATTAAATAAAATTTTAATTACCCTTATAGGGAAATTTTTGATGCTGTTTTGTAGAAACGCAGCAGATGGTCGAAACTGCCAGATGCTGTCTCCACTGGTCGGCTTGATAACAGTTCTTATTTTTTGAAAGCTGATAAAAAGTTAAATCCCAAAGCAGACAAAATCAACAATATCACTACAAAGAACTGAATTCGTCGTAAAGACGGAAAAAAGAATTAAAATATTCGTACAAAAAAAAATTGTTCTGTTCGTACATTATTCTCACACAGTGAAGAGGATACCGGAAGAGTGCTTCAGAAATTGAATTCTTGGTTGAAGGTGACATCGGATAACATTGTTTCAAATGTAGACCACAAAGAAACCACTTGAATCACAAATACAACATCTTACTCTAGTTGTGTAAACATACTAACGACACCACTTATACCTTATCCATCACTATACGTCAATGGGTACTACATTTGACACCTGAACCTGAACCCTACACAAATTGGAAAGACAAAGTATTGCAATTCAAATGATCTTACGAATACAACGATAAAATTCCTGGATGTAAAATAATCTGGCAAAAATAATTTTTTCTAGATTACTTCTTAATTAGACATTGTATCGTACTCAATTTCGTTTTAAATTTTAAATTTGTTCACGGCAAGTACTTCATTTCTACGGCAAGCCTTATCTTTATTTATATTTATTTTTATTAGTTAGAGACGGTCGACATCAAATGATTGATGACTTATGGAGTTGTTGAAAATCAAATTTTAATAGGCAAACTAATTAATAACCTTGGAAACAGATCCAATAAGGCTCTCAAGCTTGACACCTAAAATGACGAATATCCTCTTCCTTCTCCTCTTCCTCCTTCTCCTCCTCCTCCTCCTCTTTGTATTATATCCGGAAAATTGCCATAATTCTTTATTAAGAAATGAGAGTACACTGATAAAAAGGGAGGTAAAATGACCAGCACCACCCACCCGGTATAATTGTAATGAAAGAGTGAAGAAGATAATGGCATTGTAGAATACGGATCGAACCGCCCCATTTCTGTTCCTGTCACTGCTGCAGTATCATTTTCCACTATCGCTCCTTATGCCAAAATCTGCTTTTATGCATATTATTTATGGAGCCTTGTGCGCATATCTATGTACACACTAGCCTTTTGCATAAAATGTGAAATTAGTTAAAAGAAGTCCAAGAAGTGTTTATTGAAGAATGAGGAAGAGGAAGAAGGACGAGAAGTGTAAGTGAAGTGGGAAATTTTTAATACTTTTAGGCTCAGGTTTAATAGTCTATCTATTTATTTCTTGTTGCTCTTCATGTCTACGAGTATGCAAACGATAATTATTCATGCAAGAAAACGTTTCCGTTTCTTAGCAAGTCCAGATTACCTTCCATTGAATGAAGCATTCATTCATTACTACTTATCATTGACTCCTTGACAACATCACTCTTTTCTTAATTGCGCAATATGTCATCCCTCAATGCTTCTTCCATATTCTCATTTATCAAATGATAGGGCACTTGAATAATTCCAGATACAACAACAATTTTTATTTTCTAATATAAAATGTTTATATTGCAATATTTTTACACTAAATGAGAAAGTGTTTTTTTTTGATTAACTGACTAGTTTTTACCTTCACCATTATTGTTTGTAACCTATTTTAGATTAAGGTAAAGCTAAAGCTATCACTTATTGTTTGTAATATATTTCAGAGACTAAGATAAAGTTTAAGTATAGCTTGCACAAGCCTAATTTTATGCTAACTAGTTATAGAATGAACTAACTATGTATCTGACCATGAATATTTCTCATCAAATTAAGTTCAATAAGCAGTATGTAGAAATTGACTTTCATTCATTTGACCGCCAGTTTGAATTTAGTACACTTAACATTATCTTAGGTCGCAAACTTCCTACATCTATCTCCTTTATCAATTTATTTCATTCCTTTCTATACACCCATAATATACGGTATTGCGGGATATAGGTTATTTGTTTCGAATTATAAGATCTAACAGAGTTGTTCTTCAAAGAAGTACTGTAGTGTCTATGATGCTGTTTGATGTTTGCTGCTCCTCTAATTGCTAATTTTTTATGTTAAGTTTTGCCATATTAAGAATAAATCATGATTGAAGTTTTATGTTAAAATTCCTTTCTCAGATTATTGCTTCAGATTTCTTCTAACTATGTATGCAAAAATAATTTCTTGATTAATTTAAGCATTTGAGTGTGAAAGTACCGTTTTCTGCTCAGTATTTAGTTGATTGTATCATTGGTTATCTACAAATTTAATCTCAGATCTTTCTCGTTTAGTAAATTTAGGAAACAATGATCTATCCCTTTATCACGTGAACAGTTTGCTCCAGGAACATCGTCAGGTGAAGTGAAGTGAAGTGACCTAGGAAAATACGATAGAGTACGATCGTATATATATGTGATGTGGACAGAACCATCACTTATCATTACGATTACTCATTTGTTCATGATTTTCGGTCATTTGAAGTTTTTAATTGCTCGCCGCTTGCCGAATCTTTACTGGAATTCGTCAAATCCATTGTTAGTTTTCTGTTTTATTTTGAAATTTAAATTTCAGTTTCATGTAAGCCAGAAAAAACTATGAAGTCTTTGAGCTTAACTGATTTTTTTCCTACTTGCGCATTTGTTTTTTTTTTTTTTTTATTTCACTGATCTTTGAAATAAAGCTGCATTTTTTTTTATTGCAAATTTATCTAACATTACTTTCAATTTTCCAGTATCATTCATTTTCGAACCATAATTTTAGAAAAGAAGACGAATATACGATGTGATGATGAGTCATCACTTCGGTTTTAATTTCATGTTTGAGTTACTATTCAATCCTATGCTATTTAAATTTCTGATCAGTTCAATCAATGAGTTTCTGACATTTTTTTTAAAATTTCAAGTTATTTGCCATATCGATTTAGCGCAGGAAGGCCAGAGACTGTGAGCGTTCTGAAGATCGATAATTTCCCACGGCTCACAAACTAATACTGGATAATTAAGGGCAGAGAATACCAACTTCACATGAAAATTCATTTAAGAAAAAATTCAATCATAAGGAATTTTTCTAATGGTCTTTTCTAAAAAAAAATAATGTTTTAAAGCCTCTCTTACACAGTGTGTTATAAATTTTCTTCAGAAATTGACAATTGTGAACGCATCCAGCAAAATGTAGAAAACTCTTTTAATATTGGATACAATAATTTGCAGTCTTATTAATGCTACACGCATTTTGTGAAGTGCTTTCTTCCATCTGACAACTTTTAATTATTTTTTAAAAAGATTTTTAATTAGTTTAAGAATCATCCTGTCTAAAACAACGTATTTTAACTATGCACACATCCTCGTAGTTTTATTAAAAATGAATTGTTTAAAGTTTTTAAACACTTTTAAGTATATATATTGTAATTAAAACTAGGCAGTGATTGGTAGTTTGCAATGCGGCATGAAAGGGTTTCATTTGAATTAAATTATGGTAAAGTGGAGTGGTGTAAGCGTTGTGTGTATATATATATATGTGTGCGTATGTGTGTGTGTCTGTGTGTGTGTGTGTGTGTGTGTGTGTGTGTGTGTGTGTGT
>JARVGP010001285.1:0-18290 GCA_029876185.1 Mansonella ozzardi
TATTATTATTATTATTATTATTATTATTATTATTATTATTATTATTATTATTACTTTGATTATTATTTTACATTATTATTTTCTTTGATTATTATTATTATTTTATGTTGATTTGATATCTTTTACTACTTTATTTATTATGCAAAGTAATATAAATTATGTTCAGTGATATTATTTTCGTTCAATTTATTTATTATCAGAAAAAGATCAATTTTAGTCTTTCAGTACTAAGTCTCTATTAAGTCTTCTTTACTAAGTCTATTAAGGAACACTTTCATGTATGTAAATAATTTAACACTTTTATATATCTATTTCTACGATATGTGAACATGAAAAATTTCTATTTACTTGCGATCAGATTGATTACATGGTGTCGATACATGGCTTAAGCGAGCGTATTGGCAGCACTTTAAAAGAATTAAATATTTTACGCATTCAAATGGCGGATATTCCTGAAGCAAATATTAGCGACTATTTTACGGAAACAGTTACATTTATCCATAATGCGCGCTTATTGAAAAGTAAGTAAATGGTAGAATATTAGCTAACTCTTGGTACCATTCGAGATATTTTTCGTAGAGGATAATTTTTGAAAATATTACTGCCCATTGATATTTTAACATTCTTTACTGTGATTCTTCTCTGTTTAAATGAATTTTTGATTGGATGTTGAATGTGATAGTTTTGCTAATTTTCAGAATCGGTACTTGTACACTGCATTGCTGGAGTGAGTCGTAGTGTATGTATCGTTGCTGCTTATCTTATTGCTGCTTGTGATATGACCTATGCTGCTGCTTTGGCATATATTGTCAGTAAACGACCCTGTGCTAATCCAAATTTCGGATTTCGTATGCAACTTGTAAAATACGCAAGAAAAGTTCGTTATTTTATGTATATATATATATATATAAATAGTTTATGTTTATTAATTATTTATCGTTTTTAAGCTATTACCAGCAAAATTGTATTTACAGAGAAATTCATTAGAAGGAATGATGATGAGGAATGAATTTGGTAGTGAGACATTTGATGAACTGAAGGTAAATGATAAAAAAATGATGATGCAGCTTACTGTAGCCCCACTACCGGAGGCAGCAGATAAATCAATTGTATGCAAGGAAACGGAATCTGCGTCTCCTAATATCTCCATAAAAGGTATATATTTACGTTGTTTAAATTTGTCAAGTGATGAGTTCGTTGCAGCATTTACTCACTGAAAGTTAAGCTAGTCAGGTTTGAATAATATTTTTACTCATAAAAAATTTGTAAAAACCATGGCTGCTGGTTTGTGCATATACGTTTAGGTAGAATTTGATTTTTTTCTAATTTGAAATGTTTTGATTAAATTGATTTGATTAAATGCTTTAAATGCTTTCTGAAAATGCATAATTGGAAATTAATTGCAGAAGAGTGTGCCGAATCTGTGAAATATCGAAGTAATCCAATGAGTAAATCGGTTTTCAATAACTCCAATATCAGCTTTATTGATCAGTAGTACATCTGTTTTTCTTTGCTGTTATTGTTGCACACTTTAAAGATGTAACCTCATTAGTAAAAAGCCGACATCATGAGTTCGTAAGCGTATGAAAAAATGTAATGATTATAAGTAATATAACAGCATGATATGAATTAAACATAAAAGTCCTTGATAAATTCAGAAAATACACTTTACTAAGGATGACTACCTTAATGAGCTATTGATGTCTGGGTAATCTCTTCCATCCGATATTCTATATTTCTTAAAAGGTACTTCAAGAAAAGAGGGCATTTTTTGGGAAATAAGTTTTAATTTTCAAATTACTCAAAACATGCTTGCAACAGAGGACATTTAAGACAAGAAAATGTACGGATAGATGGCATTTGATTATTGTTAGAAAATTTACTCTGCTGAATCAGCAGGAGCTATGTATAACTGCGAGTCCTCAATTGATTTGTATTATATGATTTAATATTTTGAATTATCCATCATAGATCGGTGCTAATTTAATTTCAGAACGGTATTAATATTATTATTTAGATTAATATTATTTAATGTCAAAAAAAAATTGGTTGAATTTATAGTGTAATATTGTTTGTGAGACATTTTTAAACTTTTTGTGGTGCTTCATTTTTAATCTTTGTAAAGATCGAAAATAAAAAAATACTATGCAAGTAATAGTCGATAACATGTTGGAATTTGATAATTAAAAGAATTGATTTCGGGTATTGTGTACATGCTTATTTATTGCATTTCATTTTTATCGTGGCATATTATTGAAGCTATACAATTATTTTAAGGATATCATGTATTTTTAAAATGAGGAAATGAAATGCAATAAATATTGCAAGTTACAAGTTGCTGTGAATAGATTATTCATTAAAGAAGATGGCGGTGATATCGAAATTCAAATGAAGTGTTTGAATGTAAGGAATCATGCTGATTCCTTGATAAACATAAAATTATTTGGCAAAAACAGTTCTTCTATTTGTACAAAATGCAAATTTATATAATTTCAGCCTATTCAACAGTTTAGTTGAATTCATGTCACTTCATTTTATTTTTCATAAATATAGGAAGTATTGATTTATTGGCTGAACAATTTTGTGCTAGGAATTTGGGATTATTACAATGCAAATGCAAAAATTCAATTGAAAAGAATAATGAGTGAAATACAAATATTTGTACATTAAATATACAATAAATAATTGCATAAAATATTCTTCGAAATAGTTTTATATTTATTATGTGGCAGAAAAGAAAAACTGAACTAGATTATATCCTGATAGCGGTAAGATGACATTGCTGGCAGTGAAGTGAATAAGTACCATCGACTACCATTTTAATGCTCGTATAATATCACTAGTTGGATAGTGCCTAATGAGCCACTTCCGAGTCTGAAAAATATACATATTTCTAAATCTGAATTTGAATAATGCAAGTAATATTTTATCTGTTAAAATATAACTGTAACTAATTAAATACATCAATAAATGTTGTATATAACTTTGCACCTTCCTATTTTTCTTTATTCATTACGACAGTATTTCTTCTAGTACGTATGAATAAACTTTCTTTTTCGGAACTAGCATTTTTAGATAAATAATAATGATAATGCTGCTGCAATAGTACTTGTAATAAAAGCTAAATAATCAGTTAAACATATTAAGCAACTTAGAAGCATTTTAATAAGCTTTTTTTGTATTTATTTTGAAGTATTTTTGTATTTATATATTTTTTAATATTTATATTTATATTTTCAAATTCCTACATCACTTTTGGAATGCTGTTAATAAGCAATTCGAATAGATATCAATAATATACTCGTTATGTCAAACTTTTCAAAGAATATTCTCTATTGTAATACTTATATTATCAATTGATGATAACGTATAATGTTATGAAACATAATTTCATGTGATATAATTTTAATTTGAGAAAAAAGTAAATATTGAACGAAAAGCTATTGAATAATTTAAAAAATTTGTTAGAAATGAACAAAAATAACCTCATTAAAAATCATAAGAACAATACCAACAGGTAGGCAAAATAGCCAAACAAATGCAGGTGGCTGTGTTACACGAAGCCAATGTTGCACCCCCGGCATATAAATCATAAAATTAAGAATGCAAATTTCAATAAGTAATGCAAGAACTGCTGCAACATTTTGTGTACCGTGTTTGAAGATAGAAATTCTCCTAGTTGTGCAAAGCCAAAAATGAAATACCTAAAAAAAGGAGAAAATGGATATATGATAGAATATATATATGTATAATTAATAGAACAAAATGAATATTAAGATAGGGAAAATTCTTTTTTTATTTAAAATTTTTATATAAATTCTATTAAAAAATTTATGATTTAATTATATTAGAAAAAATCTAAAAATAGATTTTTTCTTTTTCTTATTTCATATTATAATTTTACATGCTATTTGGAAGTGGCCCCAAACCTGCGACATAACTAATGTAATATGCCATGCAGCTTTTGCTTGGCCATGAATGAACATTTGCATCTCGGCTGTGTAGTATTTGCCAGTACTGGTTGATAAAACTTTTGCATTTGGACGCCAGTGATTAGTATTGGAATGAAATAAATCGCGTACAGTTATTTCATAAAACCTTAAATAGAATCTGTTCAAAATACTCATTAATGATTTATCATTAATGATTATCTATTTGAAATCAGATGACAGCTACATTTATGAATAGGAAGTAATTATAACTGACATTGATCATAGCAATATAATAATTTATCGAAAGATTATTCCACTTATTTGATGTTATATGGTTGCATACTATGAATATGAAAATTCGTAAAAGATTAATTTGTTTCACTTAATTTTTTTAATAAAATGTAATTCAGAATCAAATTAAAAATGCCTTTTCTTAAAAATAGAATAAAAATAATAACCAAAAAACAAATAAATAAGCAATGAAGCATCCAACAGATATAATACCACCGACAAAAATATATGAATAGACAAGAAGTGCTTTTGAGACTAGCCGGGCAGTAGATTTCCTCGGTGGCCTATGCATAATATCATTTTCACCAGTTTCATATGTAAGTGCTATTGATGGTGGAATCTCCGTAATTAAATCTATTGAAAGAACCTAAATTGGAATTTCCTTCAAAAAATTATATCGAAAAATTATGAGGGATAGAAAAAAGACTGTTCTTCTCAATCCTATATTTCGTTCAAAATAAAATGATATAAAATTTAATTTGCAGGAAAAATTTAATAAAACTTTTATATTAAATGAAAAAGAATAAATAAATTAAATTAATGCCTTTTTTACTATTAATCTTAACTATCATCAATTACTCGGCAGTTAGTATATTGTTCCCTCCTCCCACGCTTTTTTGTTATCTAAACGTAAAAATGAAAAATAGGATTGAGAAGAATAATTATATCAATAATAATTATAATTTAATTACTGACCATATTCCAGCATTTCATTATCCGAATTATGACTAGTCAGAACTGAACTTGTTTTTTTTTTTTCAATTTTTTATTCGCAAGAAAAAATTAGAATATTAAACCTGTAAACTACTAAGACCAATTGGAAAACCCATAACAAATGCCAACATAACGGCGCATAATTCAGGTACCATATGAGCTAATGTATATGCTATGGTCTTCTTTAAATTTGCGTACAGTAATCGTCCCTCCTCGATACTTTTAATGATATTCTTTACATCACTTTCCGTATATACCATGTCTGCCGCTTCCTTTGCAAATGCACTTCCGGAAACGATATTTATATTCCAAGTATTATTTATTCTATTTGCTTATATATTAAGATTAACTTTTCTGGATCACAATAAAACTAGCAATTATTTTTATCTCACTGATATAAGAAATTATCTCATTAATGTACGAGTTTTTCATTTATTATTTGTCTAATCACTATTCTTGTTGATAACTAATATATTAGATTTCACTGATCTAATATTATTTTCTATACAATAAGCTATGTTAAAAAACAATCATTAGCAAATCCACAATATCAAAAATAACCAATACTGAAATGGGTGTTAATTTGAAAAACAGTACCAACGGCTTCCATAGCTATGCCAACATTAGCTTCTTTTAATGCAGGTGCATCTAACACACCGTCACCTGTAACTGCCACAACTTCACCTCGACGACGACATTCCTGTACACATAAATGATAGAAATTGCTAAATAACATGATTAATAAAATTTAAATTCGAACTATACGACAAATATTGAAAATAATAATTTTTAGGTTGCCATTCCAACATTGTCAAATTAATTTTACTTGAACACCAAGATAATAAATTGATAACAGTCAATCGATCTATTTTATTGAATAATTCCCAAAAATTCACAGACCTTATTTATCGTCATACATATTTCATTATATCATACTCTACGTTAACATGAATGATTTAGATCATTATTACAAATATATTACATTATTAATGACATACCTTAACGATAATCAACTTATGCGACGGTGTAGCACGCGCAAATACAACAAATTCCTGTTTTAATATATTATCCCATGACTGATCGTTTAATTTGTCTATCATTTCACAGTGAATTACTGATAAAAAATTCGGTTTCTTTTCCACTTCGGTATTCTAAATTAAAAAAAAAAGAAAAGATTATATTTATAATATTATATTAAGATTATATTTATAATGTTAATTTCTGCTAATATAATCAATTGATAATAGTTGATCGATATATTTTAATGAATAATTCCCTAAAATCCATAGACTTTATTTATCTCATGCTATATCAATAAATAGCATCATATTTTATATTAAATGAATAATTTAGATTAGCATTACATATTATATATCTTTAAATCTATTTCAAATGAAACAGTTTTACCGAAACATAATTTTAATATTGGGCAATTACATCTTATCAGTTTTTTTTCAGTAAAAATTTCATTTTTTTTTTTTTTGAAACATTTTTCATTTTTCTAGTATTTTTGGCAAATTCATTTTTGATTTTTTTTAATCGAATAAATCATTCTTTTTTCCTCAGATTATATCATACTACAAGAATATCACATAAATAGCAAGAAAAGAGAAAATAAAAATGAAACAATAAGTTACGGTAACGATGATAATTTTACTAACTGACCAGTGAAACAATAGACGCTCGTGGAACAGCTAAACCGAAATGACCAGCAATTGCTGCAGCTGTCGATGGATGATCACCAGTAACCATAAAACATTTTATTCCTTAACAACAAATATTCCTTTCCATTTCAATAAGTAAATGAAATTCATTTCCAAATAAGTTTACTATTAATGCAATAATCAGTGATAAATATTATCCTGTTAGATGCAATTTTTCAACGATGACATTTTTCAATCAGTTGAAAAAGATGTAAAAATAAAAGTAACAAAAAGAAAGTATGATTCGATTTATATTTTGTAATATACTTAAAAATTAAAGAGAAGAAATGAGAAAGGCGAAAATTTATCAAACCTGCACTTTTCATCGTTTGCAATGCTTGTAATGCTGAATCACGTGGTGGATCATACATAGCTACCATACCAAGGAAGCATAAATCCAATCGATTTAAACTATCCCATGATTCCGGTGACTTGAGCAAACTTAAGTCTTCAAGTTCCGCTATTGCAAATGCTATGCAACTCTTACCTTCATTACCATATTTCGTATATGCTTCCTGCAACTTTATTCGTTCACAATTCAGGAAAAACTTTTCTCTTCTGGCCTTCGATCTGTCTATTTGTATAAAATATGCTAGGAATGATACAATTTATAGCTAAAAGTTCCACTGTTATAGTCTAAAAAAGAAAAAAAAAAGTTAATGCAAAAATCTGGGCTCTATCAATTTTTATATTATTTTGCCAAAGTTTATAGCAACATATATATGGACATTTCAAATTCAACATACATAGATACAGTCGTAGTTCGATATCAGAGAAATTCATTTAAAAAAATTAAACTTCGATATTAGTAAAATCGTCAAGTTCAATATTGAAAAAAACAAAAAGTATTATAGTATTTGTCAGAGTTATAAGTACCAAAAACATAATAATTTTATAACTAACAGAAAATTGAGCGATAAAATCATCTGATATTTTAATATAACCATGTTCGGTAGCCAATAATTTACAGTGCGCAAATAATTCTTCGGGTGCTCCTTTCACAAGAGCATATAACCTATAATTGTTACGTATAAAGTATTGATTATTGATTTTTTCGATATAGTTAACTTTAACTAACAAAAGATAAGTTTCATTGTTTTATTTTAAACTGTATATCGTCCAAAATTGTAAATCTTCCTAATACTATTATTTTGTAAAATAGTAATTTTAGAAAATTATTCTTGCTACAGTAATTTCTTTTCTTCTTTTTTTCTTATCTTAAAAATTTAGTACTAAATATAATGTTGTTTATACTTTGAAATTTATATTCACTTATGGAAGCTTAAATTTTATTTACTATTTACTTAATTAAAATCACAAATTCCCATTAAAATTTCAATTAGAAAACTGATCAAATTATAATTTTTCGTACTTAGCTAGACAGTATTTTAGATTAATCTTGCTAGGAATAATAAAATTTGTTGTTACAAGTTATAAAAGTGTAGTAGAAACTTGCCTTCTGAAAAAAAAAATGTTGTGATGACAATGATGCAAATAGCCAAGTGACTAATTCAAATTTGAAAATAAAATAGACTGAAACGTGAACTTTTTAATAGGTTAACTTACTTTACATTTCCAACATTAGTGGAATCGATTTTGGATCTTTCACGAACAATTACTATTTGAAAACGCCGCTGTTTGTTAAATGGTACTTCAAAAATAATCTCATAGTTCCGTCGGATTCTTTCACTACTTGCCAGCTATAAAACTGATTCAGTAATTCGGATTTTCACGATATTTCTTTGAATCATATACAATTATGAAAAAGTATTCGAATGATTCTGAAACACTATCAGTATTAGTTTCTTAGAAAAAGATTGCTCTTATTGCATTGATCGATTATACAAATCCTATCATTAAACCAATCGTCACGCTTTGCATAGAGTTTTCAGGAATGAATCTTCGATATGATTTGCCAGAGCTGTTTAAGTAAAAATTATAAATGAGATTATTTTAAATATTGAAATAAAGTTTATTAATTATCATCACTCATTAATCGGCCCAAGTTTTTCTTTTTTCTCTTTCTAGGTTATACTCTATGATTAAACTGGGAAAGGTAATGTGAAAATGAATGTCTTATCTGAATAATCTGATTGTGTTGAGCTTTTTTGCTGTAAGAACAATAGATATACCTTACTTCTTCCACGTATTTCAGCAGTGCAACCTCATTTTCGCTTCCAGTTATTACTTTTTGATGAAAAGCTGAACGCACTGTTCGTTGAACTTCAGAATCCGACATTTCCCGACATGATATCTTCCTAAACAATTAAAAAACATACGCTCAATATTAAAAAAAGTAAACTTTTGTCTTAAAAATTATTCAAAAAAATTATAAAAGAAATAAATTTTAACAACCTTGATATTTTTTAACGTACATTAACATATCTTACCCATCTAACAGTGATTGTATCGTAATTGTATTAGTTGCTCGTGAAAGCTTATCAACCATGTGGAATGCATAAATACCGCGTGAATTTATTGGCTCTAAATGCGCCTTATTGCATATAGACATTACGGTCAACAGTGCTATTAGGCTATCATTACTGCTTTCCGATAATGGTATCGATAAATCGGATGATAATGATGATCGTTCCTTTCGTTTGGCTTCTAATTCTTTCGTATCTAAACATTTTCAAATATAATTCAATTTTAAACTTTTCCTTAATTCAAATGGAATTTTGCTAATTAAATTTTCTGTTGTATATGACATAATATTTCAAATATTTTTCTTTTTTTTGCGATAAACCAGTAATCATTAGAAAAAATATGACATTAGCACAGATAAAATAAATGCATGAGATAAGAAATGTAAATTTAAATAAAAATGATAGAATTTGTACATGAATATTGATATGGATCAATTTAACGAACTTTTAAAATAATGTGACTGATACCACAAATCGGCAACAGTAATATCGTTCAAAGTAAAAATACCCGTCTTATCACACATTACCACCGTTGCTGTACCTAACGTTTCCACAACATCTAATCGTTTCATAAATATATTTTGTTTAGCTAAACGTCGTGCAACAATTGCTAGTGCTACACCCAATGTAATCGGAAGACCTAAAAATAAAAGAAATCAATTTCACGAAATATTCGCTTAGTACTTAGAAACTAATTTATAAGAGACTATTCAAATTTCATTGGATTTATATAGTCAAAAAAATTCAAGTAATAATAAACAATATAATTTATCACATTATTAATCAGTAAAAGTGAATTCTGGGCTTCTTCTATATAAAAATGATCTAATTTCTTTAATTTCATTAGTATTTCAAAAGAAAGAAAAAGAAAAGAATTGCATGAACCTTGTGGAATATTTGCAATAATAATGACAAGGAAACCATTTACGAACGTATTGACAACATGTTGAAAATTTGTAAGTAATAGTCCGATAAGGAATGTTGTCGTAGCCATTGTGATAGCTAACGTGGAAATGAAATTAACGAAACGTTTATGTTCTGATTCCAAACGCGTTGGTACGCCTTTTTGTTTGCTTGTTAAACGCGCAATTTTGCCAATTATCTAAACGAAATTTAATCAGCAGTTATGTTAATTATTCATGTATTAAATTAATATTTTCTTCTTTCTTTTCATTCTTTTTTTTAGTTGCTTTTCTTTCTACTTCTTGACTTTATCCATGAACACTATTAATTACAGCTGCTAAAGCCGATTGTTTAGAACACTTGTTTTAATTGGAAGGATTAAATGCCTTCGTTTGGAATCATTTATCAGACTGAAATAGAATCATCCATGAAAATTATATTTATATATATCATTATCTTTTTTAGATTTATAAAATATATTCGGAACATGTATTAGAAATAAAACCTACCGTTCTATTGCCTGTCCTGATAGTTACACCATATCCGGTACCACTGGTACATAAACAACCATTAAGAGCAATATTCTGTGCTCCTAAAGCTGTGACATTCTTTGGTACCGCAATATTGCAAAAATCAAGCGGTTCCAATTCACCTGTTATCCATGATGTATCCAATTTTAATTCATTCGTGTAAATTAATCGTAAATCAGCTGGCACACGAGCTCCAGGACTCAAAATTTCCATTTATATTAAATGAAGAAAATTAATGGTAAAACTATCATTTATCTATACAACTTATAAAAAATTAGATTCGAGTGTAATTTAAAACTTTTCAGCTTAGTCTTTTTCTTATCAGATTAATGTTTGATTGCTAAAATAACATTTTTAGTTTAATTTTTAGGATCTGCACTATGTGTTGCAAAAGTTTGCAAAAACTGTTGAGACATTATCAATTGAAAATACTTATTTGCTTATCTTCTTCATTCACTTTTCAGCCTGTTTTGCCAAAGAATTTTACATTTCTAGTTAGATCACCAGTAATTTTTTTCCTGGTTTATAAAAAATTAAATTCGGGTATTCATTTTTTTAGAATTATTATAAACAGATACCATAAATTTAGATGTTTGATGAAATAACAACTAATTCAATTATTATTAATTTTATCATCTTCGTCACAACTATAGCCTGCTTTGTTGTCATTTATTATCACCTATAGTACTACTTGAAACTGCACTTATCATTTACGATCTAATTGAATTTCATCGGCATTGAAAAGACATAAACTATGAGCTATTATCACCATCACTATCATTATTGAGCCTCATACAGTAAATCGAAGCATTTTTCTTGATCACTAAATTATTTACAAAAGCAGCTTCTGTCTCAATATTATTAATTTTTTTTTCTTTGAAAAATAAATATGACGTTGATAATGCCATAATTATTTTGACTTTTCTAAAAAAATTTTTATAGTAACTGATTAAAATGATCATTAAATTACCAGAGATAAACGATGTCACCAATTACAATATCAGAAACATTAATACGTATACGTTCTGTAGCTCGAATAACATAACAATCTGTTGTCATCAGCGATTGGAAACATTGCATATTCTAAACATTTTTAAATTCATGAAATTTTAAATCCTTCAACTTTTTTTTTTTATAAATAAGCTAAAGTAAATGGAGAAAAAAAAATGAACGATAAGTAACTTCGTTAACTTTCTTAATATGAAATTGTTATTAGATGAAAGCAAATGGATGCAGTTTGAAATTTCCCAAAAATTTTCATCATTTTGGCAGTGATAACAACTTCTATTTCAGTATTTCATACTTTCCGAACACTATGCAAAATGAGTTATTCAAAATATGCTGACATATGTATAAAGGAAATTTCTCAAGTTCTATTTATTCGAACTTTTAAAGCAAAGATCTTTCATCCATTCTTGTAGCTTTCACATTTAAATATCATTTCTCAAACAATTTTGTTCCATCTTTCCTTATTGATTGCAGGAAATTTTCTCATCAAAATTTTGAACTTTACTTGCAATAGGTTGACAACAACACTACGGTACATTTCGATTATATGCAATATTCCCAACAGTAAATGCCTTCATTTTCAATATTATAACATATTTATATTACATTACATCCAATTATATCTATACTAAATTTGTAAAAGTATAAAATTGTGAAACTATTTTAAGCATAAAATTTTCAAATTTTCTCTTTCAAATTGTTAAATATATGATAATGTAGGATAGCTAATCGCAATATATCATTGATCGTAAAATTTAATGACACTGATAACACTGACAGTTTCTACTTTTCAAACTTACCTTCTTGGCATGTTGTTCCTGCCAATAGCTTATTGCACATAGGATGAAAAATATAATAAGAAGAGCAATAGCCAGGTAAATTTCGACAAATCGAGTAGTATCCAATGCATTAATGATGAAACAGGTTAGTGCAGCAGTTAATAACATTAGTCGAAAAGTGTGAGAAAATTGCTTCATCAATAATTTCGTTGCTGCCCGACTGGTTAACGCAAATATTACATTACGTCCATCAGTTACCAAACGGCTAGCTGCTTCATCCTTTTAAATTTTAAAAAAAAAAATAACCACTGTTGATGTTAAATAGTTAAATAAGATAAGCAAAAAATTAATTGATTAAAATTAAGAGGAAAAATAATAAGATAAACATTTTCAATGAAAGGAAAAGCATAATTATTCCAATAATAATTTAATTTAAACCACTGCAACTCTTTTAATTGTTAATAGAAATAATTAATATGATGCTTACCTTATTTAAACCTTTGCTACACTCTGGATGTTCTAGGTTTATTCGTGATAATGGATGAAGATCACTAAGTTGTTCCAATGTTAATGTATGCTCAAAAAAGTTACATTCCAATTCAAGTTCCTACAATAATGTTTGTTTTATTGATGAAGGAATGAAAATTTTTCGAATTGACTAGAAAGAATTAATCATCAAAAATTTTAAACTAATAAAAGTGCACATTTTAAAGACGAAATAAGCATTTTAGTGCAAAGAAATTAGCAACGTAATAACATGTAGTAATAGTGAAAGTAAATAATTAAAGCACAAAAAAAGTTAATGTATGGTAAAAGAAAAACACAACCATATTATTTCCATCATTTGTTTTTTTTTTTTTTTTTTTTTTTTTCGATCGTATCTAAATAGTGCTCTCAGTAATTATGATAAAATGAAAAACCTTGAGAAGATGATTATGTACTAGCGTTGAAACATCAACGGCAGTTTCATATTTTGCCTTGGTCATTTCAGGATCGCTTTGCAAATACTATTAAATCAGCCCAAAATATAAAAATAGCCCAAAATGTCCACAAAATGCTTCAATAGAAAAATTAATTACTAATTGCATAAAATGAAAAAATGGACAAATGAAAAAAACGAGAAAAAATTGGAACTCGCTATCCGATTTAAATTAAAGTCAAATTATTATCGCACATTGAAAAAAAAAAAAAAAAAAACTTTATAAGTACAATAACAATTTAACTGCAAATTAACTCTAATAGACCAATAATTTTTAAATTTTTAAAAAAAAAAAGGCAAAAAAAGAATGTGTTGCGAAATTATAAATAATTCGAAATATTCAACGATTTATGGAAAGATAAAAACTAATAACAATTTACAACCTAAAAACATAATTATTTCAATTTTACATAAATATGTCAATAAATATTCGTATTAAAAATAACAGAATTATGATGTCCATAATAACTGATTAACATAGTTAATGTTAGAAAAAATCAAAAACAAAAAAGAAAATCTTCACAGAATCAATTAAGCCATTATTGCTTTAGCAAATTTGTCAACTTGAAAAATTCATGCACTTCGCAATCTTCAATCTTTTGCTGAAGAAAAATGCATTTTTGATTCTTTTCGTTTTAATTTTTAATTGCTTTTGTTAATCAAAGTAGTCAAATTATGATGCACGGAAAGAGATTTCGCAGAATTTTCATTTAAACAGTGTTTTTTGTCCTTTCCTTATTTCTTTTCCAACATACTCGACGAAGTTTTTTTTCTTTTCATTTTTTCAAGACTTTTTTTTCTCACTTTTACCAAACTTCCATGAATATCCACGAATAAAAAGTTCAATAAGGAGTGGGGGAAAAATTATTGCTAAGATAATAATAGTAATATAATAGCATCAGTAACAGTAGCAATAAATATTTAAAAGTAATTAAATAAAGAACGAAAAGATAAAGAGGAAGCAAAATGTTTAACATTGATGAAATGCTAGTCAAAAAAGTACTCTGTCATCCTTTCTTTAAATTTGAGACTTGAAACATAACAATGAAGCCTGTTCAAATACCATTATCATATACTGTACGAAGCAATTACTTGTTATAAGTAAAACACAAAAGAATAGTAAAAAAAGGAAAGCAAAATTTTCAAATTAAATTTTTTTTTTTTTTGCATTTATAAATAATGATATTGTTGGTGCAGAAAATTTTTTTCCTTAGTTTGGAATTATATACCTAAAAAATAGAATATTTTATTTTTTTTTTGTTTTTTCCAACATTTTTTCCTTAAAACCACCAATAATAATTGGTTCAAATCATGGCGTAATCTCTTACGCCACGTTCGTAATATAATTTCCTTGAAATCTTGCATGTGTACTAATATAGTTAAGCGAGATGTAAATTTGCCACTGCTAGCTTACTATTTCTGACAATATTCCATTGAATTTATCAATTTGTACGCAATAATAATTGCACAATAATTATATAAAACAAATTTTTCACTTGAAAGATGAAGCCAAATAAAATTTTATGATTGATAAAAGATAATAACAAATGATAATTTTATGATTAACGTATTAAAGTTTGTTAAATGTTACAAACTAAAGGATGTAACAAATATAAAGTGCTACTTTAATAAATTAAAAAAATTATCAGCAGAACTATGTTGGAGAACAAAGCGCGTAAATAGAAAGTATGGAAGAAAATATTTGCTATCAGTGATTAATTGCTTATTACTGATAATGGAACATTTAGACCATAAAATTTGTTCTTTAAGATAATCATACACCGTCTAACTCATCAAATGATGACTTTAACTTTTGATATTTCATAGAATTTGTCATTGTAAATTTAAAATTATTCCAAATAATTCGTGAAAACAATCGGTTTAACCAACACAATATAACTGTGACAGTTTATAAAAGTTCATGTCATAAATCAGATTTGTAAAATATTTTACAACAAGTTTTTCATAAATATTTCCCAGTAGCTTTTTCTTTTTGTTTTTTTTGTTTTTTTTTTTGGTGATTCAAAAACAAAGAATTTACATAATTTTGAATTTAAATAAAAGAAATAAGAAAGCAACGGAAAAAAATCTTTCTAAATTAAAATTTTTCCTTGAATTTGAAATAATACGTGTCAACTTTCAATTTTACGAAGAAAATGTTTCAATCGATCCATCCATCCATCCTTCTATTTTTCCGGTTTTTCTTAATCGTCAAAAGCATGATTCTACTTAAACAACAATAACACAACAACCACGCAATCAAGAATATAAACGATAATAATAGCTGATATATGTTAGGTTTATATTTTTATGATTTTATATTAAAAGCAAAAAACAAGTTTGAATCACTTCGAATCAAATTTAAGTAAACAAGTTTTTAAATTTTCAAAGAAAATCGCATGAATCCGAAAAAAATCCGCGTACGAAAATTTCAGTCAAATATATTTTTTTATTTACAGTACTGATAGAACTTGATAAGCTTTCAATAATAAAAATCACTGATAGTTGCATTGCTTTTAATTTAAGCGGAAAAAGGAAGAGATTGTATTAGGAAATTAACTTCTCATTAGGAGTTATTAAAATTTTTACTTAGATTTTTTGCAACTAAACTTTATAACGAAAGCATGTTGTATTGTTTCATTGATTACTCATTGCTTCATCATTAGATCATTTCAAACTGTTGTCATATGAGAACCAAGTAACAATGATCATTTGTTCTTAATCGAAGTGATAACTTTAATTTTTTATCATTACTACTATCACTATTTCTTACTTACTAATATTAATTTTAATACTAATACTGTTATGTCAATGTTACTGTGAAGCTTATAGCAATAGTAATTTTGCAACAACTAATTGTTATCGTTTATCGTTGTTAGAATCAGTGACTTTGTCTTAGCAATGTAATTGTTATGGGAGAATAACTATTGGTTTCTATTAGATATCACAGAAGTTCATATTTGTATATGCTTGATAAGAGGAAAAAATTCGATTACAGTATATTCAAGATAAGAAATAATAACTAGCAATTAAATGCTAAAAATAAAAGAAATTTAATAATCAATTTAATATTACAATCTATCGCACATTATAAGCAATATCATTTCCTTTCATTTACTAAACAATGATTATTATGTATGAGAAAGATTCTATTGCATTTATTTTGCACAACTTATATGTTAATTAACGCCAAATAATCCTAATTTCAATTACTATTAGTGAAATAGCAGTATCCAATCCTAAGAATTCGCTAAGTTTCAATAAATTAGTTAAATATCAGATGGAATTATTGATGATATAATTTAGAGTGTGATCAAAATAGGTCAAAAGAATGAATAGTATGAGTATTGATTGTTACAATAAATTAATTTATGAGGAATTTGAATTGATAGGATGAGCAATAAATCTTGATATCTCAAGAATAAGCTTCTTTTTTTTTTGTCAAATTAAGGAATCTTGATTATCATTATTCGATACCATGAAAATATCAAAATTTTAATATCATAAAATCAGTTTATTTGGTGTATCGCTATAGTACTGTTTGATGTAAGGAAAAAAAAGATGCTAAAATTACAGAGATATTTACTGCATATAATCCCTCCATTCACATTTTTTTGAATTCTCAAGTCAGAAGAAAATAAAACAGGAATCAAATTAATCAAAAAACTTGGTATTGAAATTTTATAAATTGTATAAAAGTAACTTTACATAGAGTAACAAAGTTTCAGAAGCAATTATTATGATATTTTTAAATAATCGTTTTGCACGGAAATGGATGCACTTTTTTGTTAATATGTATGAGATATGGGATAAAAATTTAATGAATATCCAGTTCGGTAATTTTTTTTGAATTGGAAAATGTGTACGTCCTTCTCTTAGTGATCTATCATTATTAATGGCCTCAATTGATGTCATCGACCGTTATCAATTTGCTATTTATGCAATATTGAGATTTTCAACAATGACATCTTTTATCGTAGATATTGTTACTAAAAGTACTTTTCATTATCACTATCATTTTCCATTATCGACATTAGGATGTACATAACAACTTTCGCTATCATCATAGTTATTTTAGTATAGATATCATTACTGAAAATATTTTGGTCATTTTTGTCCCCAGTAAAATAAATTTCATTATCCATGCATTAAAAAATAAGAGTAATGTTATAATGATAATAATGATAATAAAAATGATAATAATGATGATGAAATTTATAAAAGTATATTATTACGTAAGCATTTATTTTTTATAAAATAAAAAAGGACTATCTTTTTTTTATTTTTTATAAAATAAAAAAAAAGACTATCCAAAAGATGCGAAGTTCCATGCAATTCTCGTCATCTAAATTTTTGAAGTTACATAAGTGATATAGAAGTGTATGTGAGCAGAAAATTTCTACAATGGATCAATCTTTGTAACACTGAAAGCATTTTTGAGGTAAAGAATTAAAGGAAGGAGAACATGCGAGAATAAATCATTCATGAAAGCAAGTAAGAGGAAAATAAATAAATTTTTATGGAATAATAAAGTAAAATATGTTGAAATTTAACTTCTGCTGTATTGAAGGGCAAAGAATCGATCAGTTGAAAGTCTATTTGAAAAAAAGTAGCGCCATGTGAGAATATACAAAACAATGAGGATATACAAAACCTTACCTGCTTCGCTATTAAAAGGCTAAAGTTTTTAATCTGTTGACCGCTTCATTGGTTTATATAATCCTCCTTCAATGTTTCATCGATATGATGACCTTGACCTTTTCATCATCTCATCTTTATTTATGTATAACATTCATTATCAAGCTCTTGTTTATTCCTATTCCTATTAAGTAACACAATTGGAAATTAATAATTGATAATAAGAAATTAAAAAAAAGATAAAAAATCAGTAATTATTATAAATTTTTTGTAAGAAAAATATAATTTCAAATTTTATCAGATTAAAATATCAACAAATTATATATGACAACAAAAAAAAAAAAAAAAAAAAAAAAAAAAAAAAAAAAAATAAAAATAAAAAAAAAA
>JARVGP010001286.1:0-17958 GCA_029876185.1 Mansonella ozzardi
GGTTGACTGATTTCAGCAAAATTTCCACCGGAAAAATGATCTATTAGAAAGGTTTTATTATCATGCAGATTTGTAAGAAGTTATAAAAACAAGCGAAAATAATTATGAAAATTAATTAATGACCGGTCAAATAAGTCTTGACAAGAATGTCGGATATAAATTAAACGAGGAAAAATGGTAAAAGAGAGATGAAGTGGACAGTATGGAAGAAAATTACAATTAGAAACAGAAAGAGTGGAAGGATGAAATGAAAAGTGACGAAAAAAAATTGACCTGATAAAGAGCAAAGCAAGTGGCAGTACGTTTCCTACATTGTTATTACGTCCAATGTTACATTACCCGTAAGAGACATTCATCGGTCATATGTGAAAGAAAAGCAAAAATAAGCTTCAACATATAAACAAATAAACCATAGAGAGACACAGAAGTTGAAAGATGAAAAAACTGATAAAAAGATCTCTCCCTCACCCTCCCCAAAAAAAAAAACAAAGAAACAAAGAAATAATGAACTGAAATGTTTAAGCAATTAAAAAAGCAAATAAACAAATGTGAAAATGAATAATGTTATAAAGGAAAAACTTTAAAAAGAAAATTCACTCAACATTTTCTTGAAAAAAAGAAAGAAAAAGAATAAATGTATTTACATTTTAAAAAAAAAAAAAAAAAGCTTTACAAATATAAAATGAATTATTATTCTTACTGAAAGGACATTAAATTTAATTTTTTGCTAAATTTTATCGAAGTTTCAAATATTTCTTTTTCAACAAAAATTTTCACAAACATACAAGCAAAACAATTAACAGCTAAACATGAGAAAATTATTGCAAGATTCTTGGATTTTTTTGGCTTTTGAAAATGATCGAGAGCGAAGATTTCTTGTAACATGGATAGCGGGAGGAGCAACGGGAAATGAGGGACAAGGAGGTAAAAGAGGTGAAAAAGAAAAATGAAAGAATACGGGGAGAGGGAGAAAAAAAGAAAAGCGTGATTTTTACGTAAAGAAGAGGTAATGAATTGAAGATTAAGAATGATTATGAGAATGATGTTTCAATGGATGTAAACCTTGAAATACTTTTCAATAAAAGAATAATTAATGAAAAAATAAATAAATGAAAATAAGAGTAAGGAGGGAAGAGAAATGAAAAAGAATGGAAAAAGTTAAAAGAGACAGAAAGAGAGAGAAAATTGAAAATATTGTGTCGGTGGTCATTTTATAAAATACTAAAATGAATGAAAATAATACTTTTAACAATCCTTCTCCCTTCACTTCCACTCTTTTAACATTTATTTTTCTTTCTTTTTTTTTTTTTTAATGTTAAAATTGCTTTAAAATTTAATCTATGATAACAATGATGTAAAAATAAAAAAAAATCATCTATGATTGATATTTTGCTATTTTGTTAATATTGAAATTAGAAATATGTGTAAAATCGAAATTTTTTTTAAACAAAAAAATTTCAAATTGTTAAATTTTAATATTACATAGAATTTCAATAGTAAATTTCACTAAACGTAATTACAATTCATATCAATTAGCTTTTTTTAGTTAAGTTTTGTTTTTGCTTCTTTTATTTTGCCCTACTGAATAATAAATTATAAAATAAAAAAATATTTTTAAAGCTTGTAATATTTCTATAGATACTTATTAAATTAAAAATTATTTTTGAAAGTTTTTGCAAAGTTTAAATTATAGTATTGTGTTTAGTTAAAGCAACAAAAAAAAAAAAAAAAAAAAAAAAAAAAAATTACTTTTGCTGCAATGATTTCTCAAATTTATCGTTGAAACACGTAAAAACAATTTTACAACTTTTGAACGAAATTCGAATATTGTTGGCAAAGAAGGAAAGAGAGAGAGAGAGAGAGAAAGAGGCAAAGAGAAAGAGTGGAAAGAAAAGTAGGAGTAAACTGATAAAATAAAAAAGACAGCAAAGTTTTAAAATTTTTTTGAAAAAAGACAAAAAAGGTAATCGATCACTAAATGATAAGTTTAATAACAAAAAAAAAAAAAAAAAAAGGTTTGAAGGAAAGAAACAGAAAGAAAAATAAGGAAATTTTACAATATTACAGGATTTAGCTATAAAATGTAAAATAAACAGAAACTAATTAAATGAATGATTTGCAAGTGTAAATTTGGAAAATTGTGGAAAAAAAAAAGAAACAGTTGATTATCAATCAGTAACTGGCTTAGCTACTTTTTTTCATCTCATTCTTTCATTCAAACATGGAATTGTAGAAAGAACAGATACCAACTTCAACTATTCCTAGCAATCATCTAACCTACCAATCAACCTCCTATCTCTCAAGTCGTATCATTCATTAATACCTCCATAATAGGAGAATGATGGTAGATAGGTGAATGAATGAATGAATGAATGGATAGGGTATCAGTTTTATTCATACCTGAATGGATTGAAAAGTAGAATTACAAAAAGGGAGACGAAGGAGGTAACAGTTGCGTTTGCTTCTTTTATTTTACATTTGTCAACTTTCTTTTTTTTAAAAAAAAGAGCGGAAGAAAATTTTTTTTTTCCAAAGTTTAGTTTAACAATGAAATTGGCTTGTATGATGGGTTACTGCAGGAGACAAATTAATAGTTGTACTTAAAATACAGTAGCAATAGCAAAAATACTTTAGTATATTAATCAATAATGATTTTTTAACAATATTACACATTTGAACATATTTATATATATCATCTTACCTTCAAAATGTTACCATTAAAATAGATAAAAATTCTTAGGTTTGACTATTAGTAAATGTTAATTATTATATTAGCTAAAAATAATTAAATAAGTAGATTTTAGGACTATCAAAATTTCAAGGATTTTTTACAGCAGCTTGAAATATTAAACTTATCCAAACTACTTAACGTTTTACATTATCTGTCTGTTAAGAAGTTAACATAAATTTAACGATATTTGTTATTAAATAATAATTTTAAGGTTTTTCAAAAAAGTAAAAAAAAATGCCGAAAATTTATATAAAATTTGAAATTACAATTTGAAAATAAAAGTGATAAAATAAAATAAAACATAAAAATAGCACAAGAAAATATTCATTCATTTGAAAGGAAAAATATATAAGCGAAAAAAAAAATTAAAAAATATTTGTTGAACGAGACGATTAAAATGAAATAGTGTTAAGAAAATATATAAGCAGTATTGCAAAAATTTATATTTATTGAGAACATTTACCGTAATGATGGCACCATAAAAACAACATCGTATCATCATACCTATTTATTTGTCCAGTGCTCAAATTGGAATAGACTGTAAAGAATTTACAACTGACGTGAAAAAATCTGAAGAAAAATGAATGAATAAAAGAAAGGAAAATCTTGCTTTATTTTTCTTTCAAAATATTTGTGAAATTAAAAGATTTTTTTTGTTTAAATAAAACAATATTTAAATTAAAACAGCACCATTTTCTTGCTATGATATAATAATATGCTACACAATTTATAACAGCTTATAACTTATTACAACAATTTGTTTTATCAATAAATTATCATTTTTTCATCAATCAGTCTTCTCTCTCAATAAAATTTACATTGGAAATAGAAAACTTTTCATTAGCTGAAAAAATTTTCTGATAATAGAGATGATATAATGAGTCATTTACTCTATTCAATTTGCAATCGAAAAATATAAATGTTGCAATCATTCGAAAGTAAGTCGTAATTTTCTTTTTTGTCTTTTTACTTTAAGAATCATTAAAAATTCTAATTTTTGAGCAGTAGCTATCATCCTTTTCATAGATGGCTTAAATGTGAAAGCGCATTTAAAAAAATGAGCATTTGATTTATATTCTAAATTCGATGAAACTGAAATGAATCCGATAAATTTAAAATGAAATGAAATGGAGTAAATAAATCAATAAATACATGTGTATTTCAATTATTAACACTAAATCTGTATTATTGCAATATTGTGTCAATCAAATAAAATCGAATGATTGACAACTATAAATGAAGAGAATGAAAGCTGAAAAGTTTTGAAATGAAATTGAGATGTTAAGGAATCAAAAACAAGCTAAATTAAAGCTAAATTTCTTTAATATTTGAAAAAAGAAAGAAAAAATTGAAAGTGAAGATGGATAATGGTGACAAATCTATATTTTAGTAAGGTAACAGTGATACTGCTAGACTACTAGACTAAACAAGACTCAACTACTACACTATGCTAAGCAACTAGCAAAAGTTTAAACTCTGAAAATGGGAAATTGAAAAGCTTTTTCTACAGCTTTTCTTTGTTGTATGTTCTAAAAAATTCATTTTTTTTTTTTTTTGCTGCTGTTTTAGAAGAAAAGGAAAAAGGAAAAAACCATTTTCCCAATGGAATAGTGTAAAAAAGACTAATTCGGAATCAATAAAAATGAGATCGAATTCACGAGAACGACCGCTTTTTACTAACTAACAAGGCTCAGTTTTCTTGAATAATGCCAAAAAATTTTATCCAATACCAATTGCAAAATTTCCTCTTTATCATTTCGTTTGGCTTAAAATAGTTTGACTTCCAGATATGTATATGCATACCAACCCTAGGCTAAACAACTTGTATTAAAAATAAATATGTCTTCCTCTCTCTCCCTCCATCTTTCCATCTCTTTTATTTTATCACTTTAAATTGAAAATAACATATAAGAAGCTTAGATGTTGATCAATTTTTGTTTGACCATTAGAATTCATTCAGCAGCCAATCAAATAACCTCAATTGCTCAGGCTCAGCTAATCCATGGCTTGTTTATTGTTCTTTCAAATTTTGTATATATTTGCTTATTAGATGGACTAGAAGTACTTTCAGTAGGTAGTACGTCTTATGAGATAGATTTCTTGAAGGTTTGTTATTCTTAAGGGAGAATTGTCAATAAATGTCAATATCGGGCTTGTACGCATCTATTGGATAAGGAGAACATAACAGAAAGAAATCCTTTGGGAAGATAAATTACAGGAAAATCAAAATCAGGTTAAACTGACCAATTACTTATTTAAGAACTACTATAAATTCATTTTTCGAATAACTTTAGTGCTTGAAAGTTTATAAAATTTAACAAGTGCTAGATCTTCATTAAATTATCCATTACAATGTTAGAGGAGAAATTCATAAAATCATTCTCGATAATTATTAAAAGTGAAAAGTTTTATTTGAAAATCTAACAGAAAAATAACAAATCATAGCCTCATTTCAAAAAAGAAAAAAAATTTTTTTGCAATGACAGTAAATAAATATTTAGCAAAAGCAAAAAAAATTTCTTGACTCAAAAAGAAAGATGCTTAAGTATCTATTTACCTAACTACCTCATACTACTTGTTACAATACTTCCTTCTTTTTTTTTTTTTTTTTTACATTATGTAACATATTCTCATAACGTAACATATTCTCCTCCTTCGCTTACACTAAATCTATGATGATTTAATCAGAAATTAAATTTCGTTAATTAAAAGAAAATGCAATGAACAAAAAAATGATAGTTATTCATATTTAACAGTGATATTAACGCATGGAAATGATTTTAGCCATTTCATTATATTGCCTCTCAGAAATGATAACCACAGTCAAATATAACATTAAATTAAAATGAATTGGATAAAATAACCACATAAACAGAAGTGGAATTGAAATGTAGCTTTGCAAAGATTGATAAGAACGAATATAGGGTTAGATATGATATGCTGTATCTGAGAGACAGATTATTTACAAGAAAAAAAGTGATCCTAAAAAGCTGATCAAATGGCAAAATAATTTAATTAAGACTTATTATTGTTTAATCTTCAATTATTACAAATAAACAGTAATTAGCGTATTTTGACTGGTTCCAGTTTTTTTTTTTATGAAACTTTTTTTTCCAATTGAAATCTAAATAAAACTTCAGAATTTAAATTTCAAATGATGAATAATGATAAGAAAAAAAGCGAAGAGAAATTCTTTTTTTTTAATTTAATTTTTTTTCAGTTTCTAATTTTTTTCGCAACTTCTTTAAATCATCGGATTAGCTTCCTTAACCACATTACAATTAATGATATAGCATTATTCTTGAAAAATCGATAATTAAGATGTATTAATAGTGTTTTACTAATAACTTACAACAATGTTGCAAAAATTCGAGAAGCTTTAACAATTAGACAGATAAGTGTGTTATTAATTATCCCATTTATTTTCCATAAAATTTCTTTTAGTTGAAAAAAATTTTTAAAATTTTTTTATTTCCTCATTTTAAAAAATTTCGTAAAGTTCCTTAATCAATCATTTTTAAATTAAAAATATCCTATTGTGAAGAAGCAATTTTTCTTTTTTTGTTTTTTACAATACATCAAATGACTGATCCCATTATTTATAGCAAAATAAGAAGATATGCACAGGAAAAAAAAGTCGAGTTCAACTTTACAGTAATACAGTAAAAAAGTTACCCGGCTAAATTCGCAAATATTGTTTGATTGCTTCGCAACTGTATCCTTTCAACTGTACATATTTGTACAATTATGATTACTATAAAAAAAAAAGAAAAAAAATCCAATTTTTTTAAAAAAAACTAGCCATTTCATTTGTTGAGATATGTGAACTGTTAATTGAATCAAATGAACCTTCTTCATCACCCTATAACAAATTTTATCATTCAAAATGGTAAGTTCAATTAAAATACCGTTTAAAACTGCTGGTTTTGCTGAAAATTTTAGGAAATTTGTTACTTATTCAGGAAGGATTTTCCATAATAAATAATTGAAAAGTTATTCGTCTAATAATTTGAATTATTAAAAGTATTTTCTAATAGTTCACTTATAACTAATCATCGACTTCCTCCTCCTTCTTTCCTTCCTGTTTTATTCACGCAAATGTTGCAGAATGAAAAAAGTCATATATTGAATTCAATATATTAAATTGCGATTATGTAAAAAAAGAATCATTGTTATCTTCTGATTCACATTAATCAAGAATTTTCATCCCTTTAAATTGAAATTTTAAATTCGAATTCGTAAAACTAAAAGTTTGAATTGATAAAATCAAGCATCAATTTGCACAACTTTGCAAAATTAGCAGAACGTAACAAAAAAAAAAAAGAAAGAAGCGAGAAACAAAAAAATGTACCTTAAAAATCCAGTAAACTCGAGCAGGTGGATTTGATTCGGGTGGCGTACAATTCCGCTGATATGGATCACCTAAATCGACACGTATAACTTCCGGTTCAGCTTTCGGAAAGTATCGTATCCCTGAAACATTAAGTGATAATTTTGATAAAGCAGTTATTGAAATAACATGAAGAAAAAGAATTTACAGAACTGATAGATTTTCAAATTCCAATTCCTTCGTTTTATAAATTACATATGTATCTGAAATAAAATTATCCCAGATTCTAAAAATTCGTTGATACTTTTTAAATTTAGAACAATCGATATTTATGGTTATGTATTGATTAACCTAAAGCAACTAACAGTGGAAATTTCCATTAAGCGACTAATTTCCGTAACATTAAATCTATTTATTAATTGATAATAACAAAACCTATCATCTATAATTTCAAAAGTATCAAAATTTGATCGAGAAAGTGCAATCAATCGAACCGTTAACATTTTTGCCAGTATTAAAGAAGCTTTATATAAAAAATACTAACATGTTTGCTTCAAAGTAATCGTCTCAGAGACAGCAGTACCATTATCATTTGTCGCCTCACACTGATAAACACCTTCATCAGCAGCAGTTAATTTAGAAAAAACAAATGACCCTTCAACTGGACGTTGAGCAATTCGATCCGAATACATTGCTAAATTGAACGGTTTACCGTTCTTTTTCCATTTATACCTATAAAAAAGTTTCACGTCACAGTCACTTTTGAAATTAAGATTTAAACTATGTTCGATTCTTTTTATTAATGTTTTTAATTTGAATTAAATTCAAAGTCTAATTCATTTCATTGTTAGTTGATTTGAGTCGCAAATTTTTTTTCAGATATTTCTATTCAAGTTAAGTAATTCACGTCTCACTAACATATGATACGTAATTCATTCTTCATCATTAACCGTGCATATTTACGGTGAAACGCGAAAATGTTTCTTACGCTATACACAAATATTTTAATTTTAACATTCAAAAAAAAAACATACCTAGGAGGTGGATTACCATCAGCAATGCACCTTAATGTTCGTTCCTTTAAATAATCTAAGTTATGACCATTAGAAGTCTGAGTTGATTCTAACGTAAAATAAATAGTTCGATCATTGGGCACATGTATAAAACGTGGCGGTGTCGGTATTATAGACCAATCAATTATGTTACATTTTACTAAAAAATACGAATATATGAAATATTTTATTGATAAAATTTATACATTTCAAATTAGATATAAATTTATTTTACCCTTGTATTTTATTTTTCTTTTTGTCATAATTTGGCTCTCCTAAATATTTAAAAGATTTTTATTAGATTTCAATCCATAAAATTATCAATTTCATATTTATTGGTACATTATTAAATAACACTGATGGAAGATAGCTTACCACAACAAATGAAAATGAAGATCGGTAACCCATACAGCATAAACTTTGTTACTAATGCCATTACGGCTGAAAAAAAATTTCCATTATTTTGCATTAATTGCACTTAAATGATCGTATAAGCAAATACAAAGCTATTTAATGAGATATTGCAGCATTAAAATATACAACTAATTATTTATGGCAAATGTAAGAATGATGGATGAAAAATTAGGTAGCAAATTTATGATAAACCTTTGATAACATAAAAAAACAAACAAACAAATAAATAAATAAATAAATTTACTCCTAATATCCGAATGGTTACTCAGAATAATTCTAATAAAAATGTTAAGGCTATAAGCAATATTCCGGAATCAATTGAAAAAATTCATGTTTAAGACGGTTAATTAAACCAATTTGCTAATGTACTTTTTGCTTATCAAAGATACAATTTTACTGCAGAAAATTCATTTACTTTTTACCGGAATGATAATACAAGTAATCAACAACAACTGATAAAAAGTGATAAGTTCTACAAAACAATAATAATTCAAAATTTTCGTTTGTTTTATTTTCAATGAATAAAGTATCACGAATAATATATCAAAATCTCTGTTGGCAAAAGGAAAAAAATTAACTTTCAAATGAAATATTCCAAAAAAAGACATTGCGAATACGGAGAAAAAAATTAGGAATAGAAATGAAATTAATAGAAGTAATAATTCAAATTATTCTTCCCTGCACTGAGATCAACATATCAGAACAATTTACGGAAAATCTTATAAAGAGATCGATTTGAAAATGCTCTTCTTGCTATAAGTTTTCCCTCCTCTCCCTTCATTCCATTCCTTTTTCTTTTTTTGTTATACCTTTTTTGCCTTCAGTAAAATATGAAGTATAAAGAAAAAAGAATTAATTTTAAGTAGATAATTTATTATCTCAAAGGCAAACTTCGCTCATTAATGATCAAATTTTTCTGATCAAACAAAAAATTAGTGGAATAAACAAAAACAAAAATTGAGAAATATCTGAGCAATTTTTCATTAAAATATATAAATTATTAGACGTAAAATGAAAAGCATATATCATAGCAAATTACTTTCTTTCCTTTCTTTTTAATCAACTTTTTCACATTAATCTAAATCAAATTAAATCTGTATTTTAATTAAGTGAATTTCCAAATGCTAAAAAAAGAATTCTGACCAATAAATGATTAAAGTTTGTCATCTAATGAAAGCATGCATTTAAATGATGTCGAATTATGGCTTATAGTTGCTGGAACTACGACTGATACTGACCGGTGGCTATTCCAAAAGCTAAAAAAATTGTGATAATCAGTTGCTCCTGATGATTATTTTTTCTTTAGAATTTTGAAAAGATAAAGTGAAATTTGGTGGAAACAAAAAACAGAATAGAAATTATATAAATTTGTTGCGAAATATTTGATTTTTTCCATTACCCAAATGAATCTTGGGTTTTTTTTTTATGAAGAGACGAAAGATTCATTCTTCCTGAGGGAATTAAAATCTTTCCAAAGCTTTTTTTCTTTTTTTTTTTTAACAGTTTTCCTTTTTCTTTTTTTTGTCAATGAAAGAGAAGTGGAAGAGATGAGAAATGTAATTTTTCTGAAAATTTATGAGAAATGTAATTTTTCTGAAAATTTACATAAAATATATTAATCTATGCATGAATTTTTACTGAAACACGTGCAAATGAATGAGTGACATACATAGCATGAAATTAAATGTATGTCACGATATTTAGGTTTGGATTCAACAAGAACATTCCATTTTGAAATGTATAACAAAAAAAACACAACCATCTAACGGTAAAAGAATTATGAAGTACATTAGTAAAAATAAAAATAAAGAAATAATTTATAAAATTTTGATAAGATGTTTAGTTTGAAGAGAATAAACAATCACATTAAAAGTTTGAGGATATATTTTAGCTGAAGCAAGTTTCGAGTTGTCTAAAAATTGTTTTTTCAAAAAACTTAGCAAGATATTTTGTCTAATACTAACTTCAATAAATGAATTTAAATTTCAAACAGTAACATCTTTGGTTTGAAAGATGTTAGTGGGTTATAAATGAGGCTTGTTAAAATATTGTAAAATGTTGTTGTAATTTTGTTTCTGCTGCTAAAAATGAAAATTTGCAAGAATGCAAAAAAAAGTGATGAAAATGTTCCTTCATCACTTACCTAGCTTAACTTCTTGCTTCCAAATTCGATGAAAATTTGATTTTTTTTTATTTTTGTTTGATCTATCTGTGAAATGCACTTAAATTTCCCAGCTAAAATTCTTAAAAATTAATATAATTATTTCAGTAAGGAAAGATAAACCAGTTTGCAAAATTTCCGAAATACACCTAATGAAATTTGAATCATTTTATGATTAAAAAATGTTAGAAGTGTGTGTCATCTTAATAGTCCTTCTAAATTGGATAGCTGTAGCAATGGAGTATTTAAGTACCTGACTGTAATGTAATACGGAAACACTCAATAACTTTTTAGGAAGACTGCCGTACATCCTGTTATCATCTTATTGACCGGAATTTTATGCAACATTGATCTGAATAAACATTAACATGCAAGTTTAATTAAAGTAAAGATTTCAAGTGTACAAAAAAAAACATCAAAAATTGTTACACTTTCTATATTTTTAGCTCTGTGTACAATGATGTTGTACAATGATATAACGTAGCGGCGTTAACAAAATCTTCCGATTACTTGATTCAGAAATCTTTGCGGTTTTAATACAGTTATGTGAATTTAGGTAAAGTAACTACAGCAAAAATCAACCGGAATGAATACTTCATTATATTTTCATTTGCAAAAGACTAGAACTTGCTTTAATCTAAAATCAGTTAAACAATTGAATCATATTGATATTATTATAGATACCTAAAATTCTGCAAACACTAATAGAAAGCAATATTTTAATTCTGAATTAATACAAATAAAAAAGATTTCCGCAAAAAAAAACTTGAAAAAATTGGAAAGAAAAGCTGGAAAAAAGTTGGAAATGAATGAAAGGAAAAAAATGAAACAAGTTTAATTAGTTCAAGGTAAGGTGAATAAGCTTCAATTCCTCTCATTTCACATATTTTTAAAATACAAGATAAGAAATGAGAAGAAATATCGAGAATGAAAAGAAAAAAGGAAACCGTAAGCTTAAAAATATTTTTCAAAATGAGCAAAACGTTTACCCTTCTTTTGCTTTTTTCCAAACCTCTCTTTACCCACTCTTCTCTTTTCACTTTCTCTCTCTCTTTCCTCTTTCAATTTCACCTTTCTTTCCATATTTTGAAAAATTATAAAAAACAAAAGAATGTGAAGAAGAGTTAAAAAAAAGGGCTATGACAATGGTTTTAAAAAAAAAGCCATTAAAAAAAGAAACAAAACAATTTAAAATTTTAAATCTTAACTAAACAAAAAAAATTTTTATTCAAAATGCCGAAAAAAAAGAGAAAACACATTTTAAATAGTGATAATTTAAGTAAGAATGATGTTGTTTGAAAAAAATAATCGATTTAAATTTCATCATAATGATAGAATTGCATATTCCAAAAAAACTTTTATTCATTTCACTATCTTCTCTTCATCTTTTTTTTCATATCTATCCATCCTTCCCATTCTTTCGTTCCTAAATTTTACCCAAAAACAAATCAACGATATTTTTGAACGCAACATTTGTTGCTCCATAAACTAGTTAAGTAGGCAATTCTCAGAATGTTCGGGTAATTTCTGTTTGCTCATTTTTTTCCCTTCATAAATTGTAATTCGAACAACATTATAGCCAGCTGTTCCAATTTGTACAGCATTCGTGTTCAAGTTCGTTTCGCTGACCAGTAACAACAATACGATCATTACTACTAGCCGACCTGTCCAGTTTATTTCCATCTCATTTCTCTATCTCAATTTTTCTTCCCTTTTTTTCATTTAACTCTAAAGCTTTAAAGCAATAAAAGTTGCTTGTTAGTCGTATCGTATTGATAATGAAAGTATTGGTCAGTTTTGATATGACTGATAACTCTGTTGTTAGAAAACATTACCACAAATGTTTAAATTTTCATCTTTAAAATTAATTTTCAAAACATATCACTTTTAAGTCATATTTTGTTTGTTCTTTTCCACTGATTTTGATAATCTGATAATCTGAGTAAAAAAAAAATAATTGAACAATAAAGGATTAGAAAAAAAAACAAAAAATGAAAAAAGCCAAGTTTGCAAAAACAAAATACGATCATATATATAATCATTATGATCTAGCAGATCACGAAATGTATTCTTAATAAATATCATAAAAATGGAACGATATAAATAGTAGAAACAAGCAGTAGAAGACGATCACGTCACGACAACCATGATGATGATCACGATTACGATGATGATGAAGAAGTAGAACATTTGGTATTGTGTGTTGTTTGTGGTATTTAAAGAATGAAGGAGGTGACTGTACAATCAACAAAAAAGTTTCTGCATAAATGAAGCATTTTTTTTTAGCCTAAATAACTATTGAAAAATCAAAAGGATGGGAAAAAACGAGATAAAAATAAAGTTGAAAAATTTGAAGCGAACAAAAACTTGCAACTATAAAATACATTTAAATTTGGACAAAAAAAAAAAAGAAAACGGAATTTAAAAAGTGTCTAAAAGCCAAATTTTAAAATACGATCAGCAGGAGAAAATATTATTCACAGAGAAGTAATGGAGAATTTTTGACAGAGAAAAATATGGTTACTGGCTATTTGAATTCAAAAAAAGAAGCAAGAAAAAAAATGGTCTAAAATCAAGGATATAAAATTTGGTGTTAATCGCTTTTTTTACTGGAAATTAATGTGTTACAAAATTGGTGATATTATCATTTATCTACACAGTGATAAAAGTTGAATGATATATTTGAAAAGTTTGATTATATGTGATGATAGAAAAAATCGATGAAACTCGGATACTGAGGTGTAACAATGTGGGTCATTCACTTACAGAAAATTTATGTATTAACATGAAGACAATAAGCGGTGTATTCTTTGATGTTATGCAATTGCCAAGTAAACAGTAATTGATGAGATTTGTCAGGAATGGGAATGGATGAAATTACGGATGAAAATTAGGAAATGTTCTCAAAGTTCATAATTAGATTAATTTTTAGTTTAGGAAAGATTTTAAATGGAAAATTCAAAGTACAGAAAATTTCATAATTTAATCTTTTGACTTAAGTAATAATATTTTTTTATCTAATATTATTCCTTTAACTACTTAGAAAAAAAAGTAAACCTTTCTGCAACCTAAATAAGCACATAACGAAATATGAAATATAACTTAAACATCAAAACGTTTGTCATTATTCAGCAGATGATTAGCTTAAAAATATTCCATTAATAAAATTGAAACAATCCAAAACTTATCACTTGAAATTCTTTTAACAAATTTTTAATGAATTAAATTTTATAGAAAAAATAATTAAAAAATTGCTAAGATGACCAAAACCATAACAAATTGTACAATATTAATCGGTAAATTAATTTAAGTAAATTGATGCATTTTATTTAATGATGATATTTATTCTCTCTGGATAACCTTCAAAAATATTAATATGCATTAATTTACCAAAACTTTTCCGGATATTTCCAATTGTCAGCTGTCAAACATAAATTATCTCCATTTATCCATCCGTTATTAATGATGGAAGTGATAATTACTTGAAAATATTTGCGTATGACCGATTAATTGTAGATGAAGGTTGCACAGAGCAAATTTAACATTAAAATAACATTAACAACTATAATTGTGAGACTGAAAGACAAAAGAAGAATTATTGCAATTTGATAAAATGACAGCAGTTCATAGGTCATTAAAATAATAATACAAAGTTGCAAATGAAGCATAGCAAAGTCATCAAATGCATCTTTCCAAATAAACTATTACTATGTAAGGCAACCCATACGGCGGGAAAATTAGAATCAATTGCCATCTGTTTTTCTCGTAGCTTTCATGACACGGTTCAATGAACACTGAACCGGAATAGTTATTTGGACTATTCAAATGAACAGAAAATAATCGGAAATTGACAATAATTGAGAATGTCACTAACTGGAAACAATAAAAATTGATCGAGTATTACTTTTTTAAAAGAAAAAAATCATGTTGATTTTTAAAAAATTAAAAAAAAAGATATAAATTTTATGTTTTTTCTTTTTTTTTGTTTTTGCATAATTTAACAAGGAAAAATATTAGTACAATAATTCTAATTTCAATTTCAACTCCGATGTTTCGTCACTCAATTCTACTTTCTGGTTTCTGATATTAATTTTGATTTCAATTTTTCTCGGCAAAAAACATTTTTATTCGATAAAAAAAGAAAAGAAAAATCGATCAAGGATGAATGATAATTTAGGAAAATTTGAGTCAAGTTTTCCGGAAAAAACGATTCAGATTTCTTGAACATTATTATAGTACAGCATTTTATCATATTTTTATAAAACGAATATTTATCTTTATTTCCTTACTTTTAATAACTTTCGTGACATATGTAGAAAAGAATAATTAGGATTCCATAAGAAAGAAAAAAGTGCTTAAATATATTATTCTGAAAATTTTCGAAATATTACGGGCTGTTTTTTTAATCACATCACGGCATTTGAGAGCAAATTGCTAAAAAAGAACAAAAATTTGAAACGTTTCGAAATGACTGCCAAAAAAAGCACAGTGAGAGTATACAAAGGTATATCCGATGATATGTCGGTTACTGATAATAATCATGATGACTAGAGATAAGCTTAAGTAGAAAAAAGATGATCATGTGGCATTATAAATTTTTATCAATAATATAAGCATTATTCATTTCTTTAATCAATTTTTCAATATTTAACGAAATTTCAAGATTTAAATAAAATATGCAATTTGAATAATTTAATTTGTACAACTTTTAAATTGCTTTACATAGTACTATTGTTACTAACTACTATTACTAACCGTATTAAAACAACTTCCTAAAATTTTCAAATCAAAATTTACAGAAATAAATGTTCATATCTAAAATTGAACTAAATGAAAAGTATAGAGAAAAGCACTAGATTGATCTATGAACAAATTTTCCTGTCAAAAATTCAATTTTGCAAAGAAAAGAATAGCGGGGAATTGGGTGAATTTATAAGGAATGGTAAAAGAGTAAATAAAGTTATATATCTTTGACAATAATGAATTTGCACTGTAACTTAGTGTTTTATCAATTAATCAACTCAAATAAAAATAAAAATATTATGCTATAAAATAAGCAATACTTAAATGAAAGAGAAAAAATATATCATTTTTTTATCAAATGTAATAAGAAATTATCATTAAAAGAAAATAATATTCTAACAAAAAAAAGCTTATTAATGATGATAAGATACTATTAGCAATACAATTATTCTCGTGTTTGTGTACTCATGTCATTTATCCTCTTCCGATCATCTTATCCACAGATTCACTTACTAAAAAAGAAAAAAAGGAGAATGTAGTAAAGAATGGAAATATGTTTTATAAGTTCAAGAAAAAACAAGAAACGGAAGAAAAGAAAAGGGAAAAATGAAAGGAAAAAAAGAGGAAAAAATAGAAAAATAGAAGAAAAAAGGTGAAATTGGCAATTATTTAATAAGCAAAAAAAAACTTTTTTTTTAAAAAGTAATGTTGTCAATTGAAATTGAAGGTCATTTTCAGTTATCGCCCTCGGTTCTATTCAAATACTTCAAAAGGTCATAAACACCATCATGTTCTTTTTTCGGGTATTGAGTAAGCAAAGAAATATTTTTATGAAAAAAAAAAGAAAAAAAATACTATTGATTTTTCTCGTAGATTTTAGCTATTTCTATTCCAAATGGATAACTTATTAATAAAAATCTCTGCTGCATAACATATTAATTAAAATCTTCCTTTTACAATTCTAATTAAAATTTTTATTATATAACATATTAATGTACATTTCGCTATTTTAGAAGAGCAATTCATAAAATGTGAAATTGTTTCTTACTAGATGAAAAGTATCATAATGATTGATTAAATATTAATTATTAAATTATTGATTAAATATTAAGTAAAACTATGATTGAATTAGCTTAGAACAGAAATATGAAAAGAATGTATAGTAGCATGAATAAAAAATAATGTGGGATGATAATGAAGAAACACATTCTTCTGGTCATTTATATCGATGATTGATCACTAAATTACTCATCCATTACCCTTTCGGTCATCACAAATAATGCTAGTACTATTATCTTATTAACTAACTTTTAATTAATAAACACTTTTAATTCGTAAAATACGTGACAAAATATTGGGAATTAGATAATAGAAAATGTATACCACTTAAAATTATTAGAAATAATGACTGAAATTTTCTATAACAATTAATATTAATGATTCAAATCAAATTTTATCCAAATTAAATTAAAACTAGGAATTGTAAATAAAAAAGAAGTAACCAAAGGATGAAAAAAATTCATGAAGTGTAAATGATTTCAACTTTTCCTCAATTTCATTTTCATTGATTTGATTTTGCTTTTTCAGTATGTCTAATAAAATGAGAATGAGGTAGACAACTTCAAGGACACATTCATGAACAATCGTTTTCATTCAAAATTAAGCTTTACATTTTTGATAAAATTTATCATTTAAATTATCATTTCAAAAATTATTTTAAATTGTGAACTTGATACAATTTTTTTCAATAAAGACGTGAATAATGAAATTAATAATTATTATGCAAGCATCCTTTATTTAATTAAGTGCAAAATTTCGATAAAATTTGTTTTTAATTATCATATTATATTTATCATACAGATATGCATCTTTCACTTTTTTTAAGCATAAAATTTTAATAAATTTTACCAAATAATACAGGTTTTAAGCAAACAAACATAAAGTTTTTTCCACTGGACAATTTGTACTACCAAAATGAAACAAATTTTAAAAAAATTAGCAAAAATAACTAATCAAGACGAGACTTCATCAATTGCAGAATGAAAAATCAAATTAATCAATTAATTAATGAAAAATAAATAAATTATAAAAGAATCAAAATAAAAATAGTAAATTATAAATAACTAAGAGAAAAATAGTACATTATAAATAATCAAGAGAAAAATAGTAAATTATAAAATAATCAAAAGTTACGATGAGTATGATCTATTTGTTTTTGTGATATTAAATTAGACACTTCCTCTAATTAATAGGTTAGAGAAGGAGATTAGAAAAAAAAAGTATGCAAATGAAGTATAAAAGTAACCAATGTCCAGAATGCTTAACATTGACCTACCAACGTTTTCTTTTTCTTTTATAATCCTTACCCATTGATTAGTTTTTCACATAATGGTTATGTTAAAAGAAAAAAAGTAGGAAATTCCTTTCAAATGATACAATTTTGTTCCACTTTTGCTGGAACAACTGTTCTTTTTTTCTTTTTTTTTTTTTTTTTTTTTTGAAATGTTATTTTTTTTTAACGCCGGAT
>JARVGP010001287.1:0-18102 GCA_029876185.1 Mansonella ozzardi
CAACACCAAAATAGGCAGTTTATTAAATACGCCGAATTATAGTCTGACTTGGTCACTCCACCTAATTTAGCACTTCTCGTATTTGAGAACTGAGAAAAATACAAAAAATTTTATTTGCCAATTTTATAATTTTGCGAAGTTGTAATAACGCAATTCTTTCTTCATAATCCATCTCTTTTGTCATTTTTGTCCTGCAATAACACTGGTAATACATAGATTATTCAATTAAAATATCAAAAATAACACAGGTAACATTATCATAAAACAGCAGTGTTTATGCAAATTTATTATTTAATTGAAAAAGTGGGCGAGAGAACTTGAAAACATTACCTTTTCTTGAATTAATCAATTATTCAGTCTTAAATGGTGCCATTGTGAATTCCTTATGACCTAAAGATTCATCTTCTGCTTGCATTATATTTTTTATTGGTGATCATCCCGTAATCTCTCAGTTAGACATTTTATGCCAGGGCTCAGCTTAATAACATTATGAAACAAATAGGACGCATTATGATCACAGTAACTCCATGATCATATCACTTCGTGATGCTAGGTTCGATTTTTCGTAGTTAGAAAATCTACTTCCAACATTAATGAATTAGCTCAAAAACTTACGCAGAATATCCAAACAGAGAATTTGTCGGTCACAATAGATCAAAAAACAAGATATACCATCAGCTTAAACATATTTGAGAACGAATGTATTGCAAATTTTGATGTTGTCTTGTCAATTCTAAAATATGGTCCTACGAAAATTAATTAATTTGCTAAAAAAAATTTTCGATGAGCAATTCCAATATATTCGGAAATGAATTATTTCATGGTTACCATGAGGATGAATTCTTGTGCTTGAAGTTCAGTTGATAATATTTATTGATAAAATTTTAAATTTATGTCAGTAAAAATTGAAATTGGAAGAATTTATTTTATGATCTTAAATTTAAATCATAATATCTAATATCATATTTTATTCGGAGACAATATTTCACAAACAATAATCATAACTGAAATCTCTCTCCGATATCTTTGCAACGCAAAATATCACGATATCCTGTTAATTCAAGCTTTACGATTGCAGCACAATGAAATACCTGGAACGCTCTATTTTTTCGGCAAACTAAAGTTGCCTCAGAAAATCTAAATAAATGTTTTAACGAAAGTGCGATTAAACGATGAGAAAGATGTAATGGATTATTTTACAAAGTTTATTTTAAAGAAATTAAGAACTGAGAGATTCAATGGATTCAATAAATGCCTTTTACAAAGTTCTATATTTGTTATAAATTTAAATCAAAACCTGACAATCTTAACTTCTATGATTCGCTGTATTTGTTAATCCCTTGTTTAAATCAGTGAATCAAAGAAGGACTTTGTTTATCTTGATCAGCATTCTGTTCGGTAGTAATTTATCGACTTCCACCTCATAGCTATTTGATATTGTAAATCTGTACATGAATAGTGTAATTTTGAAGAAGAATTTGAAAAGCTATGTAAAGGAAGATTAAGATTTGCCTCACAAGTTTTGGTGAAAATCAAAACATCATTCAATATTAGAAGCATTTTCTAAAATAACGGCAGAAGTAATAGCGAACTTTAAATGATAAAAACTGCGCTTTTATATTTCGACAGTGAAATTAGTAAATGCAGCCTGACTTGTGGATGCATTGAAGCGATTCGATTTTTTTTCCTGCCTTATGTCCAACATCCGCACTTTTCTATCGAATTTTCAAAAAATGGGTTGAATATGATGTACAAAAGAAGTAATATTAAAATAAATCAATGAATGATAGAGCTAGATTTCAACTATCTAGTTAAAAAACGGAAGTTGTTAAAAAAACGGATAACTGAAATCTAGATAACCCAGTTAAAAAACGAATGGTTGAAATCTAACTTAATCAGTTATCAGCAATTACTTCGGTATATTTTAAGGAAAAATGAATAATTTCTTTTGACATTTAATTTTCGCAATGTTTAAAAGAAAACGAGTTTCTGACTTTTTTTTGGGTTTCCAAGCTTATAAGTTTTTCCAGTACTATTGAAAAATTCCTTATTTTTCTAGTTAAAAGAGAAAACATTTTTCAGATAATAAACAGAAATATTTGCAAAAGCTAATGAATTTAAAAATAGTTCGAAAAAATCAAAAAAGCTAAAATCAGAGGAATTTTATTACATTTTTGTAATTGGCTTTTCTGATTGCAACGCTGAGAGAAATAATTATCCCCTAAAATGATTTCTTTCTACGCTACGCCAACTTGTTATGGAATCAAGTATATTGACGATGAATGATGATAAACAGTAAATAAAAATGCAAATTTTCAAAAATGTTCACTCGTTGACTGTGTGCAATTTCTTTTAATTTATTTTAACATTAAAGAGACTTTCAACTTTGAACATTGAAATGATAATTCATTTGTATTCGATTGATAAGATTTTTAAAAAAAATTATTCCAATGTTGTTTTAATGTAACAAATAATCGTATTAACATCGCGTTATAATAATCTCATCATGCACTGTGTTGTGAAATATCTTCTGCGAACGAACTCTTACAGCTGAACTACGTTGAGCGCACAAACTTTTATCAGATATTTTTTTCATTTTACTTCTGCATTCATTTGTTAATTGAAAAGTTATTTCTATTTAATTTCAAATTCATTTAATTTAATTTTTTTGCTCAGTTCTTCATCGAATTATGCGAAAATTTTTAACAATTCATGAAGATTGTTATTTTCGACAAATTTTATGCAACATAGTAAATTGTAACGTTGAGCAAATGCTAAACAATTTGTAACAATAAGGATAATGAAGAAAAGTATAGAAAATATAGCGTTTTCGGTTCAATTAAATTCAAACTAAGACAACAGATCCTGCATCATACTTCAGAAACACATATGTTACGTGAGGAACATGTACTGAGATGTATGAACAACAAAAACAAGCTTAATAAGGTTACGAATTTCATCGTTGATAGAAAAAATATGCTGGCAAATTAAAGCAAGCAAAAGTTTGAGATTAATTAAGAAGTTTGAGTCAGTTTTGAGATAAATTATTAAAATAAAAAACATAAGAAAGTTCGAACATTTTATGTAATAATTTTTAAAAAAAAATGAAAAGGTTAAAGGAATTTTAATTCAAAAAGTTTGCTTAAATTTTGATTCTTTGATAATCAATCAATAAATCCTGGAAATTGTTTTTTTGGCTTTTTTCATTTTTAATTTTGAATTCTTTAAATGTACATTCATTTGACTTTTATAGGATTATTTATCAAAGTTTAAAATTTTTTTGCAATTTTTAAAATTTTTTTTCACTGCGATATGTTTACTTTGCATTATTAATGTGCGCTGTATTATACCTGTGGACTGATTGAATATTAAATTCGTCCAGCCAGTAATTGAAATGATAAAAGATGAGGAAGAAAGATGGCGTAAATTAAAATTGTTTCAAATTCTTATAAAAATAAATTTTAAACTTCTTGAAATTTACATTTATACAGTCATTTTATTGAAATGAATAATAGAATGAAACAAAATGAGCTTAAGAAAAATCAAACTGAAGTATGTTTTTTTTCATACATTGCTGTTAATACTTTGATAAAGAAATGATAATAACTAGGACTGATAACTTAACATGATGCTATCATAATAACTAACTAGCGCGATGATTTCATAAAGCAACTGAAGATAACAACTATTGGTGAATTTGATAAAATCAATAACTGCTGTCGATAATGTGATAATTTGTGATGAAATAAAAATGAAGCAAAATTTAATTTTGATTAAGTTTAAATGAATTATTATTCGAGAAGGAAACGTGATGCTTTACGTAATTCATAATATAACAAAACAGATTTTATTGAAACAACTGATTTGAAAAATGAAAAAGCGTAACTAATTGATGAGATCAGGAATGAATGAACGAAAAGATACAAATGGCAGAAAATTCGTCAATGTTTAAAGCATGATGCCGTTAATCCGGAAATATTTCATTTGAGAATGGAAAATGAATTGCGCTTTTCATTACAGATTTTTTTTAATGTTGACATATCAATGCAAAAAAAGATATGAACGAACAATATAAATACTACTTTAAAACTGATAAATAAAATGCTTGCTATGAAATGCAAGAAATTAAAAATGTTCAAGAATTGTTATATCATGCTAAAATTTCTCAGTTGAGAACGGAAATGAATATCCGATCTTTTGTTGAAATATCTCAATTGAGAACGGAAGTGAATACCGGTCTTTCTGTATTCACCAAAAGATTCCTTTTTTTTCCACTGAAAATGAAATTAAAAATTATTGTGAAAATGAAAAATAATTGGGAATGACGCGATTTGTACAATTTATTCGATGAATAATACTAGCTGTCTTAACAACTGGTTTCAGGAAAACGAATGATGTATCATCCAATAATTTCGAATATCGCTTATCCATCCTTATATAATCCGTCAGCTGTTCACCATTCCATTTTCGGGCCATACGAGCAGAATTTATGGCTGGTGTTAGAAATTGTTCCGCAGCTACCGCTGCAGCGACAGCGGAAACGGTAGTAGAAGAATGCAAATGACAAATGCTAAGGAATGGTGCGGAACGAAGCGAAATTCGATGTAATTCTTTTATTGCTGGATGTAATGAATGTCCACTTCGTGTAATCGATTGTTGATTATCAATTTCGATAGCTATTAACTGAAACTTATTTCTTGAAATTTAAATTAATTGATTATGTTCGTGTTTTATTTAAGGCTTACTTTTTCAATTAATATTGAAAATCAAATTAATTGCCAATAACCAATAAACATTGTAATCAATTGATAGGCATACCTTATCATTTTGTTTATTAGCTACATACTATCAAATTTTCAACGAGAAGAAATTAAAAAGGATGTGGATAAATTTTGGAAGTAAGAAGTAAAAAAAGGTTTGTCTTATCAGCTGCTCTATCAACTAAATACTAATCAGAGATGTTTCTCATATCAGTTATTTTATCAATAAGTTTCTTCGTTCGCTAAATGGGCGGATAAATATATATCAGTAATTACTTTATCATCAAAACAATTATTAAATAAATGATAAAAAACTCGTTAAAAAGTCAATTATCATTAATCAACGTAATATTAAATAAATGTTTAAATGTTTGATCAAAACAAAAAAAAAATTTTCATTGCCTTTTTCTGACTAGTATGCAGTAAGTGATACTGTCGTCGTTTCACCCAAGTCATGATGTATTCACCATCCGGATCTTGTCCATCAATACAGAAATGCCGAAACTGAGCAGCTTTCTCAAATGCTGCCGTTGTTAATTGTTTGCATTGTCGGAAAACCATTTCGGTTGAGCGATGAAGATGTCGTGGGTGATGATGTTGATAATGATGATAATGCTCATCTTTATCAGTATTCTCCTCATTGCTGCTAAAGTAACGCTGAAAGTAAAATTTAATTTTAGCTAAAATTTTTTATTCCACAAAAATTTTTTACATTTTTTTAAAAAAGAAGAAACATTTACGAACTTTTTTATTGTAGGATAATAAACAAAAGAAATTTTTTACTGGATTTGATTTTTTTAAAAAAATTTTAAAAATTTTTGAGTAATTTTTTAATTTTTTTCTGTAAACTAACCTCAACATAATCACAGATACCTTTAGCGGTAATATTTTGACATTTTTCAAGTTTAATTTTACGCATAGTACTGGGTAAGTAATGAAAGATGGAATCACTGAGAGAAAGTTGCTGTTCACTGATTGGTATTGAAATGTGGAAATCAATCGATTGAATCATTAAAACATACAATGTTTTCCGGTTAATTGTTTGAAATAGATCATCTTGAAATAATGTTGGCTGTACACCGGCTAAATTCTGAAAAATGATTCATACTGAATTTTTTTTTGAGATCTTCATTCCATTAAAATATATTAGATTTACACTACATTCATCTAACATTAAAGATTTAGATGAACTAATCAAATGGAGGAAAAATAGATTGATCGGAATGTAAAATGAATTAAAATTAAAATAAATGAATCGTTTTAAAAAATTTTAGCTATTTTAATTTAACTTAAATATCTCATACTGATTAAACATTTGTTGGAATCTAAATTCAGATGTTTGATATGTAGCAGCACATTTGCTCTATCATCCGTCTAATATCAAAGATTTTGATGAACTGTGATCATTTGGAACGATGAATTGATCGGAATTTCAATTGACTGTGAATAACTCGGTCGACAAAAAAAAAAAAAAAATAGAATCTTTTTTATAAATTTAGTTGGAAATTTTGAATTTTAAATTGCAAAAACTTACTTTATATATTAAAAAAAAAAGCTTACTATAAAAGATAACACGATAAGATATTTGGAACATAAATTCATTAGGCGCATTAATGCATCATGTTGTAGATCTGCTACATAACAATTACACAATCGAAGTGTTTTTGGTTCCAATGCCCAGCAACAGGATAGCAAATCACAAAAGTAACGCAATGTACGTGAACAGAGAAGAAGGTTAGAAAATTGTAAGCCTAGAATACGGAATCGTCGAAAGCAATATCTGCAAAAAAAAGAATATTGAAAAATATTTTCATATTGCAAAAATAAAAATTTGATTTAAAATATTTCGAGTATTTGGATATTCAAGTAAAAAAAATGATTGAAATTAGATAACAAATAATTTGCTCGTACTCAGTATAAGGGATATATTATAATTTAGGCGTAGATAATTAATTTAATCCATCGAATAAACTCAAAACATTTTTTCTCAAAAAAATTCTTGTTCAAGATAATTCAGTGTTTGATTTTATCGCAATTTCAAGAGATGTCAAAATTTTAAAACAAATTATAAAGATATTTTCATTTATCTGCATTTTCATTTTACATCATACCTAAGATTGTGATAGTATCCACATAATACATCGCTGCGCGAAATTTCAATTGCATTTTTCTTATTTGAATGACTTTTCTTGAATGTTGACAATACAAATGTATTATTGTTTGCATTATAACTTATTGTCAGACATGTCACCAAACGTTGACGATAACATTTTGCTAATAAAATATCACATGTTGTTAATAGCTGAAATGAAATTTTTTCTAAATGAAAATTTATAACAGAGGAAATTCAAAAAAAAATTTATTGTCGAAATAATTTATTCTAACACTTTATTTAAAACTGAGATAGAAAATAAATAAAATAATTTCAAAATTAATTTTAAAATTTCACTGAAAATATATCTTCCTAAACTTCCTCCGTTTTTCCCTTTTTTTTCGTAAATTAAAATTTCAATGAAATGAAAATTAGCCATCTTACATTTCGCATAAATCTCTTTCATCGAGAAAAATACTCTGACTGAATTACCTGATCAAATCGTATACACTGCAAGCGTAAATTTGCAAAATCAGCATCATCACAGTATTGGAAAATTTTCACCAATAATTCGTTAGGTAATTTTTCAATGAAGCTAAGACTGTTTTTCTGTTTCCTCGAATAATTTTTGTTCCAAGAAATTAATTCAAGCATAATTTTCATCGGTAATTCACAGGTATCACGAATTAATGATTTAGCTGAATGTTTGACAGAGCTCGGATATCGTTGACATTTTTCAAGCATCTGAACAATCTTCATTTTAATTAATAATTCTTTGAAAAAAAAAAACTTCCGTTGCAAAACTTCTCTTCTGGAATTATGATTTGTTGACAATTTTTAATTCTATTAAAAAATTAAAATTCACTATAAATCAATGCAGCATTAATTAATTGGCAAATTAAAATTAAGGTATTATTAAGGTATTAATATACCTTATAATTAAGGTATATTAACTTTATTAGTTAATCGACAAGCTAGAAACGATTTGTATGACCGACTTTGAAAAATTTGAATACTATTTAAATGATAATCGAAATTTGAAAAGAAATAATAATACTAACTGTAATAATAATAATTTTTTTTTGTCATTAAATGATTCCCTCGATCTCTCTCTTCCCAGTAATATTTTATTACTTTTCTCTATAGTCTCTTCTTTTTTTAAACTATTCCATTTAAAATATTTTAATGATTCAGATAAATCAATGAATTCAATAAATAATCTAACATTTCAAATAATTTGACGAAATGTTTGGAAATAATTTAATTTAAAAAAAAATCAAATGTTTTTTAGGAAAGAAAAAATTTAAAAAAAATTTTTTTTCTTGCTTATTCCCTTTTTCCTTTCAGAAATGATAGTAAAAAGTATCTTCTAAGCAAACATTTGATTTTTTAATTTCACATTTTTCAAATTTTAACTTTATTCTCTGTCAAACTGAGAGCAATTATATTTTTTGAATGATTTATTGGAAACACGGAAATGAAAAGAACAAAAGAGCTAGTCATATTTAAATGGAAAAAGCAATTTGTTTATTTCATAAATATCATTAGCCTTACTTTTTCTAATTTCATTTTAATCAACGTTTTGTTTTTTTTTTTAGTTATTTTTTTTCAGTTTCTTTTTAGCTGCTGATAATCTGTTTTGTATTAGAAAATAATAAATGCATAAGCAGGAAAGGAGGATCAGGAAATAAAAGGAGGAAAAAGATCAAGGATAATTTTTTTAATTGAGAACTAAAAAGAACTTTTAAATTCCAATTAATAAGGGCTTAAATAAAAAATAATCAAATTATACTAAAATGCACAATGAAAGATTTTTAAATTTTTGTTGATAAATTTCAACATGGATTTTTGTTTTTGAATTATTAAAAGAGTATGATGACATGGTGGTAGTGGGAAAAAAGAATGAGAAAGTGACCCAACAGAGACAATCAGAAAAGACATTTTGACCATCACTTATGATTTGTATACTAATTAACATTGAACGAATATTCTAAACACATGAATATTAATGGAAGATTATTTAGGTTAACAGTATTATAGTCTTACTTTTCCTAGTTCAAATTTATATTGATAAATTTTAACATGGATTTTTTTTTGAAAATTTTTGAATTTTTAAAAGAATATGACATGATAGTGGTGGAAAAAAAGAATAAGAAAGTGACCGAACACAGAGCAGTAGAAAAGATATTTTGACCTCCACTTATGATTTGTATATTAATTGATACTGAACGAATATTCTTAATCCTTAATCTTTGGCAAAGTATTTGAGAGATGACAAATTACTGGAATTTTTCATTCGATTTATACATGATAATTGATAGAGGTATTACTAATGATGGTAATTATTAATCTGATAAAATTAATCATAAATCGAAAAAGACATTTAATTGATATTGTTAACTAAATAATCTGATATTATTAAAATCATTAAGTAAGGGTGACATGATTTATGTAAAGACGTAAATTTTAAATTTTCAAAGAACTAATAACTTAGTTTGATTTTGTTTATACCTATTTGTGATCTTTACTAGCATCTTAAGATTTTTCAGTTTTGCGAAACAATTTTGTCATTTATTTCCTACGCTTGTTCAATCTGATGAAGCTAATTAGTGCTTCAATGTAATTAGTTCGATCTTGTAATTAACGGAAACTTATTGTGTTTGTTACTTTCATTAGTGTAATTACTATTCAATCCATTGTAAACAATGTCTATCTTGTAAACAGATCACTTTTTGTAGTTTTAAGTTTTTGATTACAACATTTCTAACGATTACAGCTTTGACACTCCCTTACAACTTTTTTCTGTACTTTGAACTTTGACCTCATCTCTAACTTTGAAGTTTAGCGATATGAGTATCGCTAAACTTCATGATATTTTTGAATTTATACTTTCCTCGTGCTTTTGTTATTATCTTTTGAAATTTTGAGCGCTGTTATTTAAATTTACGCAACAATAAATTGTCCTATTAATTTCTTTATACCATATTATGGGAAACATAAGTATTGCTAACAAACTATAGTCAATAATTAATAATGTTGTGATCAAGAAACTAAAACTACAAGATGGAGTGGTCGTTTGATAAAATAAACTTTATTTACCTTGAATTGATTAAATATTCAATTGATTTCGAAAAGTAGCAAACGGTTAGTAAGTTTCTTATAATTACAATATTGAACCAATTAGATTGAAGTAGATACTTATAATTCTAAAATTTACAATTTTATAAAATCATGCCACTACTTGTACGTAATGTTTTCTCAGCTTACAGTTAAATAATTTTACAATACAAATTCATTCCGCTTTCTCGACATTATGACCCTTTTCAATTCAGTTCAACAAAAATACAAAATTAGCCAATCAAGAATAATTAAATTATCAATGATGATAAGTTCAACAAAATGCACTGATCGAATTATCAATTCATAATTGAATTATCAATGAGTTACAGTTTATCGTTATCCTTCTCATCTATCATAATGATAATGATAAAATTATGAATTTGAAGTGAAAAAAGACACAAATAAATATTTTGCAAAAAAACAAATAAACAAACAAAATATTTCAAATGCAAAAAAATTTTAGAAAAATGAAAATTAAATTTTCAAATGCAAAAAAATACAATGAAAATTTACTGTTAAATATTCAGAAAAAAAAGAAATCCTTTTGTCGGTATGATCAAAAGAATTCAATAAATAGAGCATTAAAGATTAGAATAGCAGTAATAAAATAGCACTATTAATGCTATCACTGCTATTACAAACTACTAATAGTAGTAGTAGTACAATAAACTGCATACGATAATAGCCTTTCATTTTTCTTTCTCCTCCTCTTTCCCGTCCCCCGTCCCCCGCTTTTTCCAAAAGAATTCAATTTTTCATTAAATTCATTCTCTTTTCCTTTTTTCTTATCCCTTAATTTTTTTTTCGTTTTTATTTAATTTTTAACGAATATTTTTCCCAGCAACAGCAATCGCAGCAACAGCAGCGACAAATGAAGGAAATATTTCATAAATATTCTATTTTAAAACATTTTAAAAGGACAAGAAGATTTCCGTGAAGCGAATAGGGTAAATAAGTAGAGAAAATGGCATAAGCACAAGAAATTCTTGTTGGGAAGCAGGTAGTGTAGTAACAGAAGAAAGAAATCTCCATTTTTATAAACAAATAATTCCTAATTGAAAGCTGTTCAATGGAATTAATAAGATATGGGAAGATTTCTGGAATGCAGAATAGGAAGAAAGATAGAAGAATAGAAGGAATTAACTTTTACTCTCGTAGAAGAAAAAAGTAATGCATCATTTTGAGACTCCTTTACAATCAATTTTCCCGCGGTAAAAGCATCTTTTTGTGACATGTCTCGGAGAAGTCATCATCATCATTCTTTTTCACCTCATTAAACTCCTGGAGTGTTAATGTATTGAACATTTATATAGATACATTTCTGCAAACCTTTGTGTGCCCCTGTCTGTCTCCATGTGTATATGTGTGTGTACTTGCGTAGAGAGAAAAGGAATTACGCTTTTTGTTTTTTTTTCTAAACTTTACAAAATTAGCATTGATACAGAATTTATGAATATCACTAGTTTGCATGGCTTTGCAAAATTTTCAAAATTATGGCTGACAAGAAGGCTTTTTGAAGTTTCATAATTATAATCTTATCACTGCTATATTTTAATAATTATAATCTTATCAGTGATATATTTTAAGAAATCTTTTAGAATTGCTTCAAATTTCAATTTCAATATTGGCCAAAAAGAGCTCAATTTGTGGATGGTTTTTTTTCACGTAATCAATTTTCAATTTTTTAATAAAATTTTAATTCAAATTGAGCCTTGTTCACTCATTTGCAGCACTGAAATTGAAATTTTATACAATTTCATTTTGCTTTCATTCTTAACACATACAAATGAAAAAAGAGAAAAAGAAAATAAAATATTTTTCAATTTGGTTTTTTTTGATACAAAAATTTTAATTATTTTTTGAATTCAAATTTCTAAGTTTTTTTTTTCTTTGAAACTAACAAAAAAAAGGGATTAAGCATTTGCATTGTTTTTATTTATTTATTTCAGCGAAGTAACTATCTGTTTATTTCATAAATCAATTCAAATTTGCAACTAAATTAATCTCATAGCAATAATTATTATTTATTTTCACAAATCAATTTCTGTTAAATTAATCTCATAGTAACTTTAATCTCATTAAATTTCTGTTAAATTAATCTCATAATTCATTGAAAGTGTTTGTATCAAAAAATACTTTAACGTTATTTTTATTTTTCCATTTGCAGTTTTCATTTCCAATATGATAAGACAAAAGTAGCGCTAGCGAAAAGACCAAATAAAAACTATTCGAATGAAAAGGAAGATATTTCTGTTTGTTGGTGTACAATATCAAATATGTTAATTACAATGGCGGTGAATGATAGTGGCGGTGAATGATGGTGGCGCTGAATGACAGTTGCAGTGAATGATGGTGACAGTATTGGTGGCGTGAAGAAAAAAATGCTTTTAAAATTCACATGAATTATCGAAACAAACTTCATCAATGAAGCTATAATTTTATAATCCATTTCAAACATAAAATCTCAAGTGGAATACGAAGAGAGGAAAAAAATTATTATGTCTAATAAATAAATTAGAGTAAATTAATTACCATACAAATAATCCAATAATTATTCTAAATTTTGTTCAATCCTTTCTTTTTTTGTTTGTTCATTAATCAATTTAATTAAAACCTTTCTTTTCTCTTCTTTTTTCTCTTCTGTTTCTCCTCCTAATGAATAAATTTTGGAAATAAATGAATAAATTTGTTATTAACTGTTAAAAGAAAAAATAATTTAAATAAATAATATTAAATCGTACTAATTAATTGTTATTAATTGAAAAAAAAAAAATTAATATTGATTTTATTGATTTTTTTGTTTCTTGTTTAAACTTCATAATTATTACAGTTTCTTACACTATATAAATTGGTACAAAATTCCAAAAAGCAAATCAGTAATTTCAATTCTTTCTTTTTCCAATTCCAATATTATGTTTTGTTTTTTTCTGAATGGATCAAATTTATATAATAATATGATAAATAATATGTTTACGAAGATGGAAAAAATATTTGAATTAATTAGAATTTTTTTTGATGGAATTTGAATTTATTAAATTTTTTATATAATTTTAAACAAATAAAATGTTTTATGGTTACAAAAATTATCCATTCATTTCTTTTTTTCTTTTTGATGAATTTAAAAAAGATTGACAAAAATTAAATTTGAATTTGATAGCGCACAGCTGGTGTTTTGAATTGGAAGCGCGCAAGGAGAAATGAATGAATATGGATGTGGTGTGATTGCACAATTGCGCACCATATTGCATTCATTTACCGCCATTCATTTTTTTCTTCCGCTATTGTTCATTATTTTTTTTCTCCCCAGTTCTAAATGCTATTTTAAAGAATTTCATGATGAAAATCCATCGAGAGATTGGGAGATCATTGGGTAGTTGATAATTGATCATTTCAATTTCAAACTTACAATGACAAAAGAGCTGTTTGGAAGAATGGATAAAAATGAACACGATTTCGGCAATATTCAGGATAAAAATTAAATATTTTAGATGGTAGCAACAAGAATGAGTGAGCGGCTGGACAAGAAGAGTTTGGAAGAAAGTAGACAAGACAGTGGACAAAAGAAATGGATACAAGATAATTTTCATAGTACTCAAGATGAAACAACAGAATGGACTGAACAAAGAATGAAAAGGATGCGCAAAAGTGGGCAAGAATGAGTGATTGGGTAATTGGACAAAAAGAATGGAAGAAAGTGGACAGGAATGGACATGAGATAATTGATCAGGTGATGGCAAATTACTTTTACATTAAGAAATTTTCTTCGAGAATTGATATTTTAAGCGAAATCTTTTTGTTTTTGTTTGCTTTAAACATATTTAAATGTTTTCAGCATTTATGGAAAACTGTAGCAGGTGGTCATTTGTATAGAAAAAAAAATTATTGGCACTTATTCATTCTTTTGTTTTTTGCACGAAATTATTCCAACAAATGTCATCATCTGCTGACCAATATTTTTGGTTATTACCTTTGATTTAATTAACATTGTCTCAAATGTTCGAGCAATTAGTCATCTGATGATTTTATGCTGATTTAATTACTGCTATGCCTAATTATTACTAATCTATACTACTATGCTGAATTTAAAAATTAGACTGAATAATAATCCGATCATAAACTTAGTTTATCTGCGCAAGGTGAACATTTTGCGTACTCTGTGTTAGCTGTTGCAGTAGTTGTACAAAGTCTCGGACTTAACTTATCGAAATTACCACTTGCACTTGAGAATTTTAGTGTAACCAAGGGTAGAATTCTATCACAAATGCTGATCCAAAAGAAGCAATGCAATGGTCATCTGGTTGATTTCTCCATTCATTTAACCCAGAACTGCTAAAATGTCCAGATAGCAATGAAGCAATGAATGATCAATGCATCATCATTTAATCCTATCTCATTAACTGAAATATAATTACTACCATCGAATATTGCTAGTACAAGGCTTAGAAATGCTTAACTGCGGCACAAAATGAAAACTTCTCTTTGATCAATTTATATGCAAAAGTTTTCTACCAGACACGGATAATGACCATGGATCGTTGATATTTTAAAAAAAAACAAAATTTTCATCAAAAATTGTGGCGAAAGAAACAAAGATATCTATCTAATCAATTGGAATTTCTTCTTCAGCCACACTTTTTATTCCCTTTAATGGACTTTCTTTTTTTTCTTTTTTTTAAAATTTTTACTCCTCTAAACCAGTTTTTCACTTTGATTTTAAATTAAAAGTACCATTAAAAAAAAAAAAAATTCGGAAATCATAAAAGAAATATTGCTCATTTCACTGAGAATTTGTTTGGTTGTTTTTTTAATAGCTTTTTTTTATTGTATAAATTTCCATTTTAATTTAATTTTAATCTTTTTAGATTGTTTTATTACAGCAATATTTTTTTACAATTTTTATTATTATGCTTTTTTCTTTGGAAAAATTCCGTTTTTTCCAATCAGTTAATCGCAAATAATTTTTTTTTAATTTGACCAATATGATAGAACATTTAGACCAATGCTGCTAGTTGTAATTTAAAAATTTTAATTAAATATGTTTAATTAATAAATTCGAATTGAGGAAAAATATCTGTTTCATCTGTTTGCTATGATTAATATTACGATTTAATTTCGAAAGAAATTATTAAAGTTGCTATATATTCTTAATTGAAAATATAAAAAAGTAACGGTAACACATTTGTTAACACAGTTGTGGACTTATCGTTTGTTTGCTTGAACTATGAAATTATCCGTTAATTATTATGATCAAAATTAAAATATATTTCATGCAATAACACAAAATATGAAAATGAAAATGGCCCTGTCACCTGCACAAAATTGTCTTTGAAATAAATCAAATTTATCATAAAATTTTTTAAATTCGAAAAGAATTTAAAAATTTAGTTTGCAAATTGTGAAAAATTAAAATAATTGTGAAGGAAATAAGACAATAAATAACTGTTTTGCCATAAATTAATTGATTATTCCGACACAAAAAAAAATGATTCAAAATTTGCTGCGACATTGAAAGACTGAAATTAATTAAATTTTCAAACAAAAATATTCAATAAAAGTTAGAAACAAAGAAAAAAATTGAAAATTGATTTCACTACTATTGCAAAAATTTTTTAAAAGGACAGATGTTTACAAAAATTATTGATAGTTTGAACTTTATTTTTTATAATTTTGTCTTAATTAATAATTAATAGCTTTAAATTCAATTGTTGCTTCTTCATTTCTTATTGAAAACGAAATTTCAGATTTCAACCTAGTTTATGTAACTAGTCAATGCTTGCAAATTATTTATGATTTGAAATTTATTTCTTTCTATATTTCTGGATGTTTTTTATTCCTGAATTAATTAGATGGTTTTTGATCCATTGGTCATTAGTAGGATACAAAATTCTTATTGCATCATATTATTTTGGGTTTCCTTTTCCGGACCAATTAATGTTATTGGTATGGAATGATGATGACTGCTTTATTTATCACTAACAGAAATATTCAAATTGATTGCTGCATGTCATTTTAGTGCATGCCATCTTGTCATTTTGCAAAGAAGACCACTTCAATCCTCAGCTTGCTAAATTAATTAGAAATAAGCCTTTCTAAGCATGTCATCATCAAATTCAAGAATATTTCAAAGGATATTCATATTCGTAATGGATAAATTTCATTTTGTCGCATGAATAACATGCAACATAGCTGAGATCAATTTCATTCTTAAAAATTTCAATTTATATCAAAAATTTACCTATCAATGTAAAAAGTTAAAATTAAATTTTAACAAAATGCAATTTTTGTAATTTGAAATTCAACCTGCTTAAAGCTAATTAAGTTAATTAGGTCAATCAATTAAAAAGATAGCTAAAAATTTTTTATTTTATCATTTGAATGATATTATGTAAAATGATATAAAAAACTTATAGGCAAAAATAAGTAATGAAGGGAAAAAAAAAGGCAGGAAAAAGAAAGCAATTAAAATAGTGTGACGTAGCAAAAAAGAAAAAGTATTCGGTCAATTAAGCAATTAATTTGGAAAAAAAATCCATTTAAAATGTGTGATAAAATCTTGCTGAGCTCAAAGTTCAAAGAGAGCAAAGAAAAAACGACAGTGCGAAAGCGATGGAAAATGGAAAGAAAAATAAATTAATTAAATTTTTGAAAATATTTTTTCTTTCATTGTTAATTGATTTACTGCAAGCAAATGAATAATTGCTAGAAATTTGTCAAACAAAGAAAAAAAGCAGAAATTATCAATGCAGTAGTTTGAAAATCAATTAAAATTAAAATTCTCATAAATTTTTTCCAAAAAAAAATTTTTTTTAAAACGAAAAACGCTAACTGACATTTTGTGACAAAATTGTGTCACCATTAAATGGAAGCGGCAAAATCAAATTGTTTTTTTAAATCGGTTACTAATGGCGAAAAAAAGAAAAAAATTGATTTTTGCCATTTTGCTTTCTTCAGTGACATTTCAAAATGTCACCTAATCGTTACAATTTAACATTTTGAATTTAAAATTTTAGCATCAAAAATCAATCAAAAAGAAAAGATAGTTATAATGACGATTGATTGAATAATGATGATGATGATAATTAATAATCATAGTCATGGTAATGTTTGTTGATATGTTTGTTTAAAATTTTCGATTTTTTTCTTGAAAATTTAGAAATAGTTCATTTAAAAAAAGTTGCCAAACTTATTTTTTCCTTATAATGTTTGTGAGATTTTTTATATGGTTAAACAGTATGAAGTAATATTTCAATTGCCATTTGAATCATTTTGCATATGGAAAAGTGTAAACATAAAGAGCCAAGAAATAAAATAGGCCAGTAATTGACTTCAGGCACTTTATCATTCATTCCATCAGTAGCATAAACTAAAATTTTTTTTCGCACTCATTTTCTATTTCTATTAAAATTTGAATTATGTTCAAGTTTGAGCTAAAAATTTCATACTTTTAATTAATTCTATTTTTATTTTAAATTTTTGAAAATTTCAATTTATTATAACAGTAAAAATAGTAATAATAAGTTGTGTAATGAAAAGCAACAGTAAATAAATGCCAGTAATATAAATAAATTGTAATAGATGATAATTATGACAAATGAAATTTGTGCTGACCAATAATGACAATGATAACGATAACGATATAACGTATTGACAATTGATATAACGATAGTGATGGCAATTTAAGTGAAATAAATGCAATGATAATGGATAAAAATGAAAAAATGCAATGGTAATGATAACAGTAATGATATGATAATATATTGTATTGATGATACACAGACGATAATGATAAATAAAATGTATAATCAATAGTGTAATGATAATGATAATCATGATGATACTGATCTAATAGTAGTAACAGTGATGAAATACAATGAATAATTTCTATTCCGTACACTTTTCTCTATTGTTTTAAATCATATTCTTCATTAGAATGATTAGAGCCAAAGACATTATCACATGACAGATTAATATCGATATCAAACTTGACAATAATGACAATCTTCTCGTTATTTCTCTTTTTGATTTCACAAAAAAAAAAAAAAAAAAAAAAAAAAAAAAAAATTTTTTTTTTTTGTAAAAAAAAAAAAAAAAAAAAAAAAAAAATTTAAATTTTTTAAAAAAAAAAAAAAA